>BCLH01000582.1:57493-84484 GCA_001602315.1 Zoysia pacifica
TTTTTTTATAAATCTGACCGATGAAATCTCGTCACAAATACCCATTACAAATCTAACGGATCCAGATCTCCGAGATTCTTGAGCTCACAAAGATCATTGTTAGTTAACAAATACAACTACGAAACAAATATACGACATCAAAGAAAGCTGTTAAAAAATAAAACAAATTCATTTTAGGTTAGTATTAATATTAATGATGAAGAACGAGAAACTTCAAATTTTAATATTAATATATTATTTTCTTAAGTTAATATTTTTTCTTAAATCGTAACGTTAGGACGGGTATCGGTGCTAGTAAAACAAATAGTCAAAGTTAATGTTAAAAGTCAATGGTGTCAATAATTTAAAAGTAGAGGGAGTATATGCTTGAAAAAATATCATCTACTTGCTTGGCCGTGGTACCAATCTAATCACAGATTTATATTTTTAGAATGGTACTTAGAATCCTTTTTGAATATAAATCACAGTTAAAGACAATCTTATAAACACATGCATATGACTGAAACTATCCTCTACTAATCCTAAATATGCCTACTATTTAACACGATTAATTCATTTATCATATTGACTCGACTACAAGCTAGTACCACAAACTAAGATTCTGCCAGTTTTCCAATACTCAGCTACTACTTGCCGAGCTTGGACTTGTCCGACAGGACGATCTGGTCGGCGAGCACCTTGTAGGTGGTCTGCGTCGGGTGCACCGAGTCGAAGAACATGAACTGCTCCGGCGACTGGCACTGCGGCAACGAACTGGTGCACAGCTCTCCCATCTCCACCAACCCTGTCCCGCAGCATCCAATATTTGCCTGGATGAAACCTGCAAATTAAGGCACACATACACAAAGCAGAAAAAGATCATTAGCTGTTTCGATGCGATGCGATCTACTAAGTAGTTTCCTCGTATGCATGCTCACCGTATTTTGAGGGGGTCGAAGCCATGTCCATGAGCGGGTTGTAGACGTCGATGTACGTGAACGACGAGCCGGCGGCGTCGGCCTGCAGCTTGGTCAGCATCTGCTGGAGCTTGGTGTTGTAGTTCTGAGCGGCCATGTTCTGGTCCTCGATGCAGCCTCCGAAGCCCAGTGGCGGCTGCTGCAGGTGCAGGCTCCTCTGCACCGGTAGGCATCCCACCGGAGGCAGCCCGGCCAACATGAAGTGCCGGGCTCCCAGGTTGTACAGGCTCTGCGCGGCATTGTTTGCGGAGACAATTAACGACACCGATATTATAATCTACTGTGATCCAGGAAGTGTTTTACTAGATCGATCGATTCATACCTTTATGTTGGATTGCAAATTGCCGATGAGGTAGTCGCTGTACTGATCGATGGTGGGGAAGCTCCCGGTCCGGAGCGGCAGGACCGTGTACAACGTGAAGTCGTTGGTGCCGGCGGAGATCACGTACAGCGCCTTACCGACGATCATGGCGACGTTAGCCGAGCCGATCCGGTTCAGCAGATCCTGGAAGTCGCTGATCTGCGAGCCGAACGTGGACACCATCGCGGTCTGCGCGGTGAGGTCGTCGAGGCCGGAGCCCCCCGACGCGAAGCTGACACCCGTGGTGGCCTCGGCGACCGTGAGGTTTCCGTCGTGGTACGCCGGGAGGAGGTCCTTGATGCCGAGCGACTCCACGATGTAGTCGGTGATGAGCTTGCCGTTCGAGAACCGCCCCGTGGCCACGCCCCCAGGGAAGTCGCGGCCGTAGGGCGCGTGGTCGGCGCGCACCAGCGTCGACAGGCGATTGTTGTTGCCCGGGTCCAGCGTCGAGTCGCCGAACGCGAACACGGCGGGGATGTCGTGGTTCGCGGCGCGGCTAGATGGCGTAGACCGCGCGGCGCCGGCGAAGGGGCAGGAGAGGAGGACGGCAGCGATGAAGAACGCGACGGTGGCTATGCTAGGCGCCATTGCGTCTTCGAAGAACACGAAGGCCTCTATGCTTCGTATGGTGGCGCGTTCTGGGATGTGGTTCCAGGGGCAGGGACCGGTGGCATTATATAGCACCCAGCAGGGACAGAGATTGGGCACGCGTGTTGAACGGCATACTAGCTGATAAGTCCGAATCCTAACCGTTTAACTGGTTGACCGATGATTCAGTTGTAGACGTGAGCCTATTTAACTAAATTTTCCTATAATCATGCAGGCGGTTTGTATCTCAACTGTTATGTCCATTTAACTCCCTTACAAGTTTACAATCATAATTTTTTACTTAGCACCTTTAATAAAAAAGTTGAGTCATCTTGCTCCACTAGATATATCATACTCTATCTATTTTTAAATTAATGTCGTCGTTGATTTTTAATATCAATTTCGATTATTTATTTTATTCAAAAAAGTTTGATAAGTATTATATAGCTTATTATAATTTATTTTATCATTAAAATTAAAACAAAAAGTTTAAAGTTTATATTAAATATTAAAAATAATAATAATTTAGAAATAAAGAGAGTACAGCTTAAACAACACTTACGATTATTGCAGTCAAAGTCGATTGCCCGATCGTGATTCTTGGCAATCTTTCCCAAAAGCAGGCAGCTGAACAGCAAGTTGATCCATTGTGAACGACCGATGGATCGGGCACCGAGGACAGCACGGGTCACGCGGGGTACAGGTAGGGATGAAAAGGATTTTTCCGTTCTGATCGGCTTTCGTACGCTATACTAGGCAATTTTTCCGCTCATTTTTCTTATTTTGTAAGTTTACAACTTTACTAGCTAATGATCATCAGGTTCAACTGTTCTGCCTTTTATTGACCATCACAGTGTTAAGGCTCTGTTTTGCTGTCAATGTCTAATTGTTGGTGTTCTCTGTGGTGCCTATGAGCAGATCGGGAGGGGGTCGAGAGAGAGAGAGGCTTTACCTTTGGTGGTCGGCACGGCTAACGCGGAGGAAGTCCTTGCCATCGCTTTGTTTTTTGTCGGTGACGTCCGTGCTCGGGCGGCGATGGCTAGAGAAGAGGACCGGGGTCTTCGGTTGGGGGCGAGCTCGGGGTCGGTGCTTGATTTTGATGTGGCAGTGGTGATGGAGAATCTCGTCGCTAGCAGCGCACCCTCACAGATCGGTCTAAGGTTTGGATTCTCTAGTGGGGTTGCGGCGGCGTCTAGCCTTGTGGTGCGTGCCCCGGCCCCTCACCCTTTCTTTTATTGTTGCGTTGTGCGACGGAGGCCCACCAGCCATATGGCTGGGCGCCCCAGATCAAGGCGCGTCAAAGGTTCAGTTGGCTGTTGGGCCAACTGAACGAGATCAATCTAACATTCTCTCCCTTGATCTCAGTCTACACTTTAACTTTAACTTTTATACTTTCAATTTTACTCATTCCATCGCAGATTAGTGCATAAAACATGTCTCATCGTCACGATTAATTACCGATAAATTTAACAGCTACAATACACCTCTCTGTTCTGTTCTGAAATAGTTACTTCTCTTTGAGTCATCTTTTCGTCCAAAAATCATAGGATTTCCCTTAAACCCATACCCGCTACATGTTCTCTGAACACGTTGGGTGGTAAGCTTTTTGTAAGCGGATCCGCTAACATTTTTGCGGTACTTATACGCTCAAAATTTATAACATGATCTCGAATTTTATCTTTCACAATATATTACTTTATGTTAATGTGTTTGACAACACTACTTAACTTATTGTTGTGGGCGTACGTTACTGTTGATTCATTATCGCAGTATAACTTAAGTGGTCTATTGATGTCGTCCACCACTTTTAAACCAGATATAAACTTATTTAGCCAGTTCACCTGCTCCGTGGCCTCATAACATGCTACAAACTTAACATATATTATAGACGATGTAGTGACGGTTTGTTTTAAGCTTTTCCACGATATAACCTCTCCTGCGAGAGTGAACACATATCCAGATGTCGATTTGCTATCATCTCCTATATAAACAGAATCTGTGTACTCCACTATATGGAACGAATCTGATCTTCTATATGTCATCATAAGGCCTTTCGTTTCTTGCAAATAACTTATGACTTTCTTTACCAATTTGTAGTGCTCTAATTCAGAATTGCCCTGGAATCTGTCAAGTAACCCGGTAACAAACGCTAAGTCAGGGCGTGTATACACTTGAGCATACTATAAGCTTCTGACAGCTGAAGCATATAAAACCGCTTTCATTTGATCGATCTCATATTAGTTTCTGGGGCATGAAAAATTCCCATATCTGTCACCCTTAACTATAGAAGCAGGTGAAAGACTACATTTATGCATACCGAATTTTTTAAGACTTTTTTTATGTATGCTTTTTGTGACAGTCCCAATACCCCTTTATTTCTATCTCGATGAATTTCGATCCCTATAACGAACGAAGCTTCACTAAGGTATTTCATATCAAAATTTGAGGACAAAAACTTCTTCATTTTCGGTAAGAGACTAACATTATTACTAGCCAGTAAGCTATCACCCACATACAGGATTATAAAGATAAACTTTTCATTCTTAAAATTTGCATAAACACAATTGTCCTTTATATTCTCTTTAAACCTAAATTTTTTATTGTACTGTCGAACTTCAAGTACCACTGTCTTGAAGCTTGTTTTGTAATCAATTTTTTCTCTTTGTGTAAATTTTTTTTTCATAAGTCGTGATTTATATCTTTCTACATTCCTTTGGGAGTCAAGTTTTATTTTGTAGACCCACTTACAGCCTACTGTTTTGGCTCTTTTAAAAATTAGTTTCAAGTTCTAGACTTTATTAGCCTTCATGGACATCATTTATTCTTCTATGGCCTCAAGCCATTTTGAAGAATGTTCACTTCTCATGGCATCTTCAAATGAGGTGAGATCATCCTCTATTCGAAATTCCTCTGTATGATAAATTTTATAATTATCAGGAATAGCTGATCTTTTAACTCTTTGAGACCTCCTCGGAGCCTTCTCATTTGGCACATTTTCTGTTTGAGGCTGTTGTTGCTCTTCCTCATGTGTGGCAATGGGTTCTATAGAATTCTGAAGAACATGTTCCTCATCTATATTCATTGTTGCCACAGGAGGAACAATAACAGGTGCTGGCATCACAGTGTCTTGCATTGTCGGTGCAGCGACAGCAAGTAGTGAGAAAAATGGCTCTTGAATCATCGGAGTGAGCGCATATGTCCGCTTCTCTTCAAGGTCAATTACTCCAGCTACCTTGCTCCCCTTCATCATCTCATCCTCTAAGAAGACAACGTGTCTCGTTTTTACAAACTGTGTATATCTGTTTGGACAGTAGAAACGAAAATTTTTTGACTTTTCAGGGTAGCCAATGAAATGGCAATTTACTGTTTTGAATCAAGCTTCTCAATGTTTGGGTTAAATACTTTAGCCTCAGTAAGGCTTCCCCACACACGTAAGTAGTTTAATGAGAGAACTCTTCCTGTCCACAATTCGTACGGTGTTTTGGGCACCGACTTACTTGGTACTCTATTAAGAATATGAATGGTGGTTTTTAACGCCTCCATCCACAAACTCAATGGTAAAGTGGAATAACTCATCATCCTTCGCACCTTGTCTATCAGGATACGGTTACGTCTTTCAGCTACTTTATTTTGCTGAGGTTCGCCCAGTGTAGAATACTGGGCTACTATGCTATTCTCCTGTAAGAACCTTGCAAAAGATACAGGAATTTTGATATATGGGGTATGCCGACCGTAGTACTCCCCCCTCACAGTCGGATCAAACTATCTTAATCTTTAAATTATGTTGATTTTTAAGTTTAGCCTTAAATATTTTGAATTTATTCAAGGCTTCTGTTCTTTCTTTGATTGAATAAATATAGCCATAGCGGGAGTAATCATCTGTGAATATTATGAACGAGTTATAACCATCTACACTTTTCATAGGGAATGGACCACAAATATCTGTGTGAATAATTTGTAGAATTTCTGCGCTTCTTTTGGCATCTTTTTTAATTTTTTTACATACTTTCTTTGAATACACTATCTATATTGTTTTAAATTTAAGAATTCTAATGGAGGAAGAATATTATTCTTTATTAATCTTTCTATTCTCTCCCTTAAAATATGACCTAAACGACAGTGCCATAATTTCGATGAAGCATCATGAGTTCTCTTTTGTTTTCTGTTTACATTCGAAGACGAGGGTTCATTCATTTTGTCGCACGTAACATTTTCATCATCGCATACAACATTCACATCATCACATAGTGATAACAAGTAAAGCTCATTTTGTAAGATGGCAAGGCCAACATATTCTTTATTAAACATTATTTCACACTTGTCATTTCTAAAACGACAATCATAACTATCATTGTGTTGTCCAAATATGAAACACTAATCAAGTTTCTCTGTAAAGAGAGAACATAAAAAACATCTCTAAATAGAAGAGTAAAGCCATCAGGTATCTCTAATAAAAGATCACCAACGGCTTCAACATCTGCTTGGACTCCATTTACAACTTTAACATATCTTTCTTTTCTTTGCGTAGTCCTCGTCGAACGGAATCCCTGCAAAGAATTAGCAACATGAACAGTTGCTTCTGAGTCAATCCACATTTTGAATATTGCACGTATAAGAATTCATTTATGAAAGTACTAATGTTCACACCTTTCTTTGTCATGATCATCTTTAAGTAATCAAAATAATTTTTCTTGTAATATTCTGTCTTCTTGCAGTGAAGACACTGTTCTCTTGAGGCTGATGTACCATGGGAGCTTTTTTCTTATTTTTTTTCTTATTATCTTTTACATAGTTGATAAAACTATCATGTGAAGCTACTATTCTTTTCTCCTCTTGCACACACATAGCAATGAGCTTCTTTAAGTCCTATTTCTCGGGCTGTATGTTGTAGTTAAGAACAAAAGTGTCGAACTCTTTGGGCAAGAAAGCAAAAATCAGATGGATAAAGAACTCATCTTTGAGAGCTAAATCCATTGGTTTCAGCTTAGATGCCAAGTTTCTTATCTTTAGTATGTGCTCTCTTATGCCACTACCATCACTAGAGTACCTTTCTGTCACAAGCTGCTTGATCAGCTGTGTTGCATATGTCTTTGAAGAACCAGTGAACTGATTCTTTATTTTGTCAAGGTACTCTGTGACAGTGTCACACTCTAGGATTGAGCCCATAATTGCAGGCTTAATTATGTTTTTTATCACAGCCAAATATTTTTTGTTGGCTGTGACCCATTTTCTAAGCTCAAAGTTATAGGACATTTTTAAGAGAGCATAGTCCCTCTGTTTAGTCTGTTAAGCAGCATCAGCCTCATTTCTTTCCTCACTGGCTCCTTAGACTCAGTGAGACATGCTGTGGTGAGAATCCAGTCCACCTCAGCCAAGATAAACGCTATTTTTTTCTTTCACTCACCGTAGTTATCTCTTTTAAGAGTAGGGATCTCTTTGATACAACTCATCAAGTTGTATCCACCTGAAAAATAATTCAAGTAAAGTGAGAACATAACAACAAAATCATATGCCTTAGTTCCAACGTTGGTCAAAATTAAGACATACAATTTGTCTATACATTAAATCTACATCACCGTTGAACAGAAATAGAAATAATGCATAAAAAATTCTCAATTAAAAATTATAATACTATTATTATCAACGTATGTCAGAAAATAACAATATCATAATTATCTGAAATTGTATCTATTTTTTAAAATTAAATTCTCCTGTTGGTTCAAATTTCATAATGAAATTAACAAATTTAAGTACGCAGGGAAAAATAAAATTTTCTCTATTTTTCAGAAGCAATTATTGTACTTTTCTATTATGTCAAAAATATTTTGTTTGTTCAATTTTTGACAGAAATAATTAAGCAAAATTATTAAAATTATCAATTAAAATGCTTCTGAAATAAGATAAACAAAAATTCTTTGAATTTGGGCCGAAATCTAGCGCGGCCCAACTCGCTACAGCAGTGCGCGCGCGGCCGACTGTTCTCTTTCGGCCCAGCTCAACACGCCGCGAGAAAACGGCCTGAACAACCTGGGCTCGGGCCGATTTTTCTCACCCCCGCCTGGGCCGAATCCGGCTCATCTCGGCGCCGACTGCTCGCGACCGTTGGATCGTCGATCGACGACGCCGCGGATGAGTCGGAGGTATAAAACCCTTCGCGCCGCGCTCCCCGAAACCCTAGCCATTCGCTCCCACAGCCCGCTCTCTCTCGCGCTCGATCTCTCTCGCGCGCGATGGTGGCGGCGACTCTTCGCCGGAGCGCCACACATCGACGATGGCGCCGCCGCACGTTTCTTGCCGGTGCGCGCGCTCACCCAAGGGTTGAGCGTGCCGCCGTCAAGGGGTGGTGCGCGCGGCGCCTCTTTGATCGGCGCTCGAGGACCCGAGCGGTGGCGCGGCCGTCGACGACGGTCGTGTCGACAGTGAGGTGAGGCCAAGGTGAGCCTCTCTTTTCCCCTTCCCCCCTGGCCGCCTTTTCTTTAGTCGCGGGTTAAGGTTAGGGTTCTGGATCTGGGGTTTTTTTGGCTTTGTAGGCTCTCGATCTGCACGATAGGGTGGCTCTGGTACTATTGTTGGTGTTCTCTGTAGTGCCTATGAGCAGATCGGGAGGGGGTCGAGAGAGAGAGAGGCTTTACCTTCAGTGGTCGGCACAGCCGACGCGGAAGAAGTCTCTGCCATTCCCTTGTCCTTTGTTGGTGACGTCCACGCTCGGGCGGCGATGGTTGGAGAAGAGGACCGGGGTCTTCGGTTGACGGCGAGCTCGAGGTCGGTGCTGAATTTCGATGTGGCGGCGGTGATGAGGAATCCCGTCGCTGGCAGTGCACCCTCACAAATCAGTCTAAGGTTTAGATTGTCAGGTGGGGTTGCGGCAGCGGCCAACCTTGTGGTGCGTGCCCCGACCCTTCACCTTTTCTTTTATTGTTGCACTGTGCGACGGAGGCCCACCAGCCATATGGCTGGTGCCCCCGATCAGGGCGCGTCAAAGGTGCAGTTGGCCGTTGGGCCAACTGGACGAGATCAATTTAACACTAATTTGCACATTTGATCAGGATCTGTATGTAGTTTTGAAATGTTTAACATGAAAAATATGTTTTTACTATTCTCAAAAATACATTTTTGTTGCTAAAATTTGCAAAAGTACAAACTATATCTAGATTTATTTACATATTAAATAACATACTCTTCGATTTAAAATACTGACATTGTTGCCTTTTAATAATATTTTTGACCATTCATCATATTTAAAAATTAGTTTAAGTATGCAAAATTATTAGTCATGTTTTAAATACATTTAATAATAAAAAATTATAAATATATATAATATTTCTTATAATTTTTAATGAAATGAATAATAAAATAAATTATAACAAAAGACAGCGTGTCGCACGCCGCATGCAAGATAGTGGATAAAAGGACAATGTTGGGCTGGGCCAGAGCAGAGCAGGCCGGGGGGGCGGGGGGAGGAGAAAGCAGCTTGGATGGGACCTAGAAAGAGAAGCGGGCTGTGGCACGGCAACGGACGTAGAAAAATTTGGCCACGGCAATTTTTGTTAATTTGATCTTAATTTTAGGGTGTTAGAGAAATCTTCCTTGCCATTCACCTCTTGCAAACAGAGTCTCTCCGTTCCAAAATTATTATCATCTGTTTGTTCCGCAATAGTAGGAGATTTTACAGTAAACCCAAATGATTGTGTACCGTCATTTGTGTTGATTTCGATGTTTAAATTATTTTTTTACTTTTTAGGAGATAAAAACTCTCCAATAATTATTAATTGCAATATCACTCAGTGAAAAATAATTAGTGAGTTTTAGTAGGTGACGGTAATAAAAAACACGTTGTCTGCCTGATATTAATTTATCTTCTTATATTTTTTACTTAAATCAACAAATAAGATCGAATTCATATCTTACGAAGAGCACTTAGTCTATTTTAGAAGCGCTCTTTTTAAAATAGAGTATATGCTACTGCAGGCTCGACCTGATATAACGGCTGGTTCTGGACTTGCTAAAGGTGATTTCTCGTGCTGCACTTGAACATCTCCCCTCAAAATTATGCATCTTCACTTCAACGACAAGACATGGCTAACCCGCTTTCGGATGCATGTTAGTGCGACGGCTTTCTTGCTAGTTGCTCAATCCAATTTCTTGTTTCTATCTTGTCAAAGTCTAATTTCAGCTTTACAGAGCAAAATTAAAGAATCGTTGATACTGAAAGAAGAGGTAGATCCCCATCACTCAAAATCAACTTCGCCCATTTAATTTAGTCCACTAAGTTAGTCTAATATTCTAAGTAGCTTTACGGCGGATCAGTGACTGAGATTAGTGCACATAGTGAAAACTGTAGCATACTCTCGTTTCTCTGTTAGACAGTGTACTCCTTTAATATTCATAATTCAAGTCGTTTTTACGGTGCATGGTCTTCAAAATATAATTTTAACTTCTAGTTTTTTTAAAAATATGCATCAAAAAGTGATGAATGTATACTTTTATGAAAGTACATTTTACCACAAATCTAGCTATATAATTTTCATATTTCTAAACTTAATAATTTAAAAATTATTTATAATTTATATTTTTAATGTTTGGCTAAAGTAATGTTCAAAATGACTTGAATTAAGAGTACGGAGGGAGTACGTTGTTTTAATCTTTCCAATAGCTCTGGGATACTCACTAAGAACTAGATCTATCCAAAACTCCAACCGAGTCACACGCTGCAGCTGAAGCCATATCGTTTTGCCTAGAGCTACGTATCGTTCATTTGCTAAACATGATTTCCCCAAGCTCTCTCATTCCCAACGTCGACGCGCGCCGACCGCCATGGACTTTATCATTCACTCCGCGGCTTATCACTGTTTCCGGTATGCAATAGAAAATGTAGTGTTTCATATATATATATATATAGTATCTAGCTACAGAATTAGAATTCTGTAGCCGAACCGGTTTACACATTAGAACTGCATGGATGATGGAATTAGATTCGTGGCCTTGTCCAACGCGCCCCCAATAAACATCCCAACAACCTAACAGATCCAGCACAATGATCAAAAACAGAAACGTAAACTCAGCCATGTTTCAAGCATGACCAAGATGTGACATCAAGGAGGACGAGTGAAAATTTAAAAAGGGAAAACCTTGCCTCTTTTTTTTTTTTTCAGGAAAACTCACAGAAGCTTTATATCACAAAATCAAGATTACAATCGAGCATTCTTTAGGAGGTGCAGAATACCATTCAACCAACTACATCTAACAGTTTCCTGATCGGAAAACTTCGCAACAGTGTCCTGCCAAGTTTGCTTCATGGAAAGCAAAATTTAAAGAAAAGTAATTGAATTTTCTGCTAAGCTCTTGATATCATGATGGACATCAGTTAGCTGCTGCTGGTTCAGATGCAGATCGATGACTAGTACTCCCAACTCAAATGTCTGTCATGTGTTCCTATGCATGTTCGTTGCTTTGCATAAGTAAGCACATTCAAAAAATTCATAATGCAATTGCTGCTGGAACCAGCTGTTGGAACCAATAACATAACAGTGTGCTTACTAAACCAAAAATAAGATGAGATGAAATTGAGGGGCACATCAACAGATTAATAATGCAATTGCTGCTGGAACCAATAACAGAAAACAGTGTTTATTGAACAATTAATGAGATGAGATGAAAGTGGAGGGCACATCCAACAAATTCATAATGCAATTGCTGCTGGAACAAACAACAGAGTAATCTGGTTACTGAACCTATAACAGACGATATGAAAATCAGAGGCACATCAATCATCAATCAGATTTATAATGCAACTGCTGCTGGTACCAATAACAGACAACTGTGCTTACTAAACTAATAACAAGACGAGATGAAATGCAGCTGAGAAAAAAAATAAATCAATTTTTTTTTGGGGGGGGGGGGGATGGGGAATAAGAAAGTGTAATCACCTATATTCCATCCGTAAAATGCAAGCTCTGAATCTCAAAGCAAGCTAGCATAGCCATGGCACATTATTACCTAAGCATATTGGGCATTACACTTCCTTTCCGATATCCATTAATTTCACAAGTACAAACCTATATGAAAAACAAAAAAAAGCAGTTATCATTTAAAATGTTTCAATAATACGGAAAAATATTTTAATTATCCATTATTGGGACGAAAAGTTTGGCAGGCTCAATAGGCCAAAACTATTCAAAAAACAAGAAATATATAGAATGATCACAATAAGTGTGGTCACAGAATTTTTTGGACTAAGTGATGCATAACAAAGTATTTTGCCAGTAGCCAATTTGAAACTGACGTTAAAGATGTTGAAAAGCTGATTTCTAACAACAAACAAATATCAAATACAGGGTATAAGATGAAAAACAGAAGTTATAGATAATGCTTATACAGTGAGCTTTATGGAATTCAAATGCAACAAAATCCACACAAAATCAGCTGGTGGACGGGATGTCAACAGAAGCTTGTGCGTTGATCTGAGTAATTAAAATATCTAAACAGCACGACACCTATCATGGGCATCGAGATCGGGATAGCATTGATAGACGAATATACCAGGCATTCAGAGTTTGGCAGCAGCTGTGTGCATCACGGTTCATGGCCAAGAAAACGATGACTGATCCGATGAACAACTAAAAACATAACCCTAATACAGGCGAAGCTATCATCGATGATATAATCACGTCAGCTTGACGGGTATCAGATTCAACCCGCCGCAATTGAATAACAAAAAACCCCACGCACCCTGTTGCGCTTGGCCAGAGAGCCAGGCATCGTCGGTGGCGGCGGCTGGTGAGATCAGCGGCCAGATAGCGACGACGTGCCCTTCTCACTGCTCCTCCTTGGCCGGCGAGATGACTCATCGAGGAAGAGGCCACGGCCAGTGCGACGCTCAAGCAGGCGGGCAATGCGGCACGACTCGTCGAAGCAGGGTCAGGTGGGCGCGGCGTAGTGATTCGGGGCAGTGGGGCGCGCGCTCGGCACGGTTGTCGGGCAGGGGGCGCGGCGCTCGGGGAGCCTTGCGCGTCGGGGTAGGTGTGCGCGGCGTAGTGACTCAGGGCAGTGGGGCGCGCGCACGGCACGGCGAGTCGGGGCAGGGGGCGCGGCAGCGCTCAGGGAAACGAGCGTGTCGGGGCAGGGTAAGGTGGGCGCGGCGGCGCACAGGCAAGATGCTGCGTCGCCACAATTCTGCTTCTCAATCCCTCCAAAACGTGGAGAGCATTGGTTACTAGGCACGAAGGAACCTCTTTGAGATGCAGTTGTACAGATGAACCGGTTCGGTTTCAGAATCCTTATTCTATAATTAGCTATAAATAAATAATACTATATATATAACATAGATTGTTAAAAGCATGATATTTTATTTTTTAAACAGATAAGTTAGGGTTGGTGAAAGTGTTAACGATACATTGATTCTGAGGTCAAACACGTACCTTACGTATGACAAGGAATTACACAAACAAAATTGAAATATGGTAGCTAGATGCCTTCATTGAGACTGTCCGGCTATGTTAATTAAGAGAGCTCTAGAAATGTGATGCGGTCGTCTGAGTTGATCACAAAGGTCGGTACTCGTGTCATTATCAGAGCGTAACTAATACTAATATTTATCACACATGATACACTTAGTAGACATATATGTTATCACTTATCAGTCCTGAATATGCTACGGAGTAGTACACGACTCCGGCACGTCGCTTTTCACAGTGGTTGTCAGTTTCTGTGTCTTCAGTATTTATATATATGCAAGAGCATCTTTCTTTGTGATAAGTAACTTTCATCTGGAAAAGTTGTGTACAATTTGTAAATTAGGGAAAAGGATATGCATATGCATACATGGGTCTCACGCTACGTGCGTGCGTGTGTGCGCGTGTTTGTGTGGCATTCCACGTTCACATATGAGAAGGGAAAACTTACTGATCGACTGTGCAGTGAGGTTGAAAATTACAGCCTCCTCATCAGAAGTCAACCCTGATCTGGCAGATCACGTATATTTTGTTTCTATGATATATTGAAGTATAGTATAGAAACGAAACCGTATCATGCCTCGGATGGAACCGCACGCCACATTCATCCCACCTAGCTAGCTCGTTCATGGATAAGGCTACCAGCAGCACACAAAGTCAAATTATCAAAAGTCAAATCCTCTCTTCTTGGTCACAGAAGCTGCTTGTACTACTAGTACATGCATTAGTGTCGATTAATCTGCATGCTAGCTCGTTACGTGTTTCCGATCCAGACCTTTATTTTACATCTGTTAATCAAATTCTTAACAAGACATCTCATGCGTACGGGAATAGTGTTCCAAAACCGATTCAGAGGCACTGCATGCTACTCTGGGGCGGAGCCAGGAATCAATATTGAGGGGGGCTAAATATATTTTAGTGCACAATTTTTTCATTGAGAGGGGCCAAATGCTTGAAAACTTGATGAAATTCTTTAGTGGAAAACCATGGACGATAGCCCCCCTTGTCTCCGCCACTGATGCTACTCTCTTCATTTCAAAATCGTTGTCATTATCTCTTAAAAAGTGAAAGACCAATTTAATCATCGAGATCTACTGGTGATTTGAGTTTACATTAAAATATGTCTTTTAGAACAGATGAAGTACCTAATAGCCATGTACAACTTGCATTGAACCGCTGCCGTAGCTTATCATCAGCTTCTATGTCTATACTCTTTTTCCGTGCTCCTGCCTGTAGTCATCCAGATAAGCTTGCTTACGAAGCGCTGACTCGCAGACCGACCATTATTTGTCACCTTTACCTCCACGCACGGCGGCTGTCTGCGAGGCAAGTTGACTTTGGCTTTGCACCTCTTGGTTTCGCACGGGGCTGTAACACTTCGTGTTTTCGAATAATGCACTACTTTATTCAAGTTCAAAATTTCTGAAAATCCGAGCTTAGAGAAATTTAAACCCAGTTTCAAATTGGTCACAAATTTAAATTTTAAAATTCAAAACGTGAGATAAAAAATTTCAATGAAATATGGTGAAACAAAAATCTCTTTTGAAATTTCTTACAACCACCTGAATTTTAGAAGTTTTTGGAAATTTTTAATTTGAGGTTTAAAAGCTCAAATAATTTATTTTCCTTTAAAAACTAACCTGTCTTCAAAATTTAATATCATTTTATTTATTTCGATTTTGACCTTATGCCCAAAATAAAAGTTGTTCCTTTTAAAAAGATCTAACAGCCTACAAAATTTCAGAATTTTTGGAGCTCGGAAAGGGTGCATTTCGGGTAAAAAACAGAAGGTGCACTGAAAATAAAAAAAAATAGGAAAAAGAAAAAGGGACGCTGGGCCCGCCTGTCAGCCCGCTCTCTCTTTCTCCCTCCCTTCCAATGACCCACGCGCCGTGCCGTCGCGCTCGTCCTCGCTGCATGCGTGCCACGAAGCTGGGGACGTGCCCTCGCGCGGACATCGACGCTCTCTCCGTGTCCAAAGCCCCCGGCGCTCTCCCATTTCTCCTCTCTCTCTCTCGCGCGTGTTCACTGGCACTTCACCCCGCCGAGCTCGCCGCCGTGAGCAACCTCAGTCCAAGCCGCCTTGGAACTCCATTCCTTGACGGGAAGCTGCGCCTCGACATCTTCTAGCTTCCCTGCCGTTCGTCCTCCTCCTTTCCTCGAAAGCTCAACCGGATTTGAAACCTTCCCCAAATTTCGTCTCCGACACCGCGCCTCTTCCAAATCCTCGAGCATCAGTGAGCTTCTCCTTCGTTTAAGCAAAACACTAGCCTTCTGGCAGCCAAAGCTTCCTTTGGAGCTCACAAAACGGCCCAATTCGTGAAACGTTGTCCAAGAACTCGAGCTCGCTCTCGCCGGCCACCGTGCCCCTTTTGAGCTCACCGTGGAGCCCCCATCTCCAGCCCTCTCCGTTAACGACAACCTCGACGCCGAGCTTCTACTCACTTCCGTGAAGCTGTAGGAGGAAACCGTTCTGGTTTTGGTCTATCGTGGCGCCGGCACAACGTGACTAAAGCTCCTGCCGAGCTGCCTCTCGCCGTCGACCACCGTCTGGTGAGCACCGCCGCCTTTAGACCCCACCACCGAGTGACCCTCGCTGTGCTCATCATTTTTAGGCCATCGCGGTGAAGCTCAGAGGAGCCGGCCATAGTCGCGCGCGCGGGATCTGGTGTGGCTGCGTGCCTCGATCCCATGCGGCCACTGTTTCTAGCACGCTTCCATGCGGCTGCGCTCACAGAGTGACACGTGGCGCACCAGCGGGATGAGTTAAATCTATTTTTGGGAATTCAATTTTCAATTGTCCAGAAAATCGTATTATTTTCCAAAAATTGTAGAAAATTCATCTTAGCTCCAAAAATTACAAATAATATACCGTTGGAATTCTCTCATCATGTAGAATATTTTAGAACTTCCAAAGTTGCATTTTCTGCATTAGAGTTAATTCTAATAATTAAATAAAGTACCTTGCACATACATGCATATCATCATTTTTCAGACATTAAAAATGGGAAAAATACAAAATTATGTTCTATTAATTCATATATGTTATTTTAGAGTTAATTAGGATTTATACACTTATATATACATATATATAATTTATAAATAATTTATTACTCTTAGATACGAATTAATTTATTAGAAAATACATAATATTGCAATAAATTATAAAATTGGTCCAAAAATTAGTTTATAGCCTTGTTAGTATTTTGAGCAACTAAATTTGTGATTTATGTCTTCAAGAACTATATTAAGAAAATTGAGAATTTATCTTTCATATTATAAACTATTTAGTAATATATAGGAAATCTTTTTTTTGAAATCTTTGCATATAAATCCTAGCAGCACCTTAGTCTAATAAAGTCTCTTTTCATGAAAGCATCAGCATACTCCTCTTATCATATCAGCGCATTTTCTCAAATGCGATGACAAGAAAATTATTAGATATCCTTAGATGCTTACCTAATCGCACTCGCACATCATTTCACACATATAGAAAACGTCGCGGAAGACTAAGATCTAGCGCTGATCGCTCCGGAGTCGTCCGTCGCTGAAGATCTTCCTCTTGTCTGTGCTAACTCTCAGCAAACCGAAGGCAAGCCCTGGTGCATTAACCCTGTTTTAAGTTCTTGTTTTGTCACTATGTATTGTAGAGATAATGTACTGTGCATTAAGTTGTAGGAGTTATTTAGAACCCTAGAATGCATGATAGTACCAATTACCCCTATTGAGTATATATTGGTATAGGTAACTTGATGTAAAGCTAGGCTATGAATTCTAATCAACGGTAGAAGTCAAGTCAATGAGAAACCTCACTCGCGAGATTATAGGTTAGACTTTATCCCACACTTAAATAAACCTGAGACCGAGCGGAGATAGAGTATAGAAGGGATTGAGAAGGCTGAGCCTTCGCGATGGTAGCCCCGTCTGTGTCGGTTAAGGACCGAGTCGAGTGTGACCTTGTTGAGCAAGTTTGAACAGTACCGAATGCATACTGGAGACATGGGACCAAAAAACTGAGATAACTCGATACCGTAGTGGTTGGAGGTCCTCTACCACCCTTTCCGCGAGGTAGTAGAGAAAAGCCTTGGATCTAACCATGGATGCATCCGGCGTGGTGATCGCATGGAGGACCATATGCTTGGGAGCGGTAGGCCTCGGGCCGACCCTATGGTATTGTTGTGAAAGGTGGTCACGTGCGGCTTTTGAGAAGCGCGTACGTGTCTTTTACTTCGGGTTTTTTCCAGCTGGTGTAAATCGATTATAATCGCTGCCCCTCAAAGTAAAGAGTACCACTTGTTCACTGCGTCATGTCATAGTAACAACTGGACTAATAATAATGATAATATGATTTGTTTGCTTAGTTCTAGGAAATGGATTGGTAATCATGTCTGTTATAGTCTATAGTGCAAATTAAATTTACATTTCGTGAACTTAACTTATTGCTAAAAGTTGAAAGTAAGGATCCCACGTTAAAGCTATGTTTTATGCAAATGGCCATTCCCTGAGTCAGCCTCTCATGCTTAGAAGTTTGACCTTTTTGTTGGATAAGACTTGCTGAGTAATTAGTACTTATAGTTTGTTGTTTTCTTTTTTGTTGTGTGTAGTTCTCTTTGCAGGTAGTTGGTGGTTGTTGCGGCCAAAGAGTGTGGGAAGGTGAGGCTCTGCGAACTGCTCCTGTGAACCGGTTCCCTCCTCACCGAACTCCAGTCGCGTGGAGGGAAGCATATCTTAGGGCAAAATATGTTTTATCGTTGAAAACCGTCGTATCTCTTCTATGTCACTTTCGCTATGTTTTAAACTCTGTTTTAAACTTATTTCTCTTAAGACTACTTGAACTTTATTGTAAAACTTAATCGGTTTTCTATTTTATATTATTACTCATGTTGTACTATTTAGGTATTGTTGCTCAATATCACTCGATATCGATCCTAGGTGAGCCGTCTAGTGTTTTGGAGCGGTTCTACCACAAAGTGGTATCATAGCCAGGTTCAGGGTTAGTATAACTAAAAACGAGTTATTTTTTAAAAATTTCACGATAGTATAGTGTTAGTTAGTCAGCCCAGCTAAGGACTATGTTAGTTGAGCCGTTAGGTGGCATTCTAACTCTCCTTTTAGCTTTCTATTGTTTAATTTCTTACAACGACAGTTACGCTCAGGTAAAAAGGTAAGGTACGCACTCGAATGCGGTGAAAAGTTGAGGGCTCATCCATACGAGGTTCAGAGGTATGGAGTGTTCGTACAGCGATCAGTACGAGAAGTGAATATGTTTTTCGAAACATATGAAACATTTACCGCCTAATAGGGAGTGCAGCCATTCGTCACCTAATGGTAAGTGTAGGCCTCTTGCCGTGTGATGTGAATCACGGTTATGTCCCTCAAGACGTGGCTTACTTGAGGACATCCCGTATGGCAATGATACGGGACGTAAGTTTTTTTTTTGTTTTTTCTGCCTGTGGTTGTTTGATCCGTTTTCTGCAGGTACGCTAACTCCGTAGTAGTGCACGTAGAAAGTGACTAACTGAGTTTAAGAGACTGAGTTTGGCACTGCGGTCGCGTATGGTCACTATATTAGACCATTTCTTTTTATTTTGGGAAGGACATAGGGTTGGCATATTTGTTGCATTGTATAAAAAGTTAAAACACAACCCATCTAAATTATACTCTAAAAATGAAAGTCTGGATCTCCATGTTTGGGTCTGAGCTATCTTTCCATTCGTTTCCTTGACCCAAAATTCTCCAAGCTTTTAGGTTCTACTCATAGTTACTTTCGTTTTCAACTTCTTCCGCCAGTTTCAAAAATTCATATCTTCTGATCTGTTACTCGTATGAAGACGAGTAAATATGCGTTAGAATGCTATGAAAGTCCTCCACGACCTTATTATTCAACTCCAGTTCTGATTCGGCCTCTATCAGCACCAAAAATCATTTCTGTGATGGCTGTCAGTCCGAGACAGAATTGGGTGTTGTGCTGTTTTTGGTCATATTTCGCATACAAGCTACCGTGTCAAACTAGTTTATCACTTGTATGCTAACCGTAATTCAAGTGTTAAGTAAGGAACATCATTGGTGGTCTGAGAGAATGTTTATACTCTTAGTTTTAATGTTCTCTCTGTTTATGACTTCTGTCGAGTTCCTTACTAAAAGTGTGTGCATTTGTATTGCTGAATTGTGGATACTCGTAGCATGGCTAAGATCTATGAGGGGCAATCCTCTCAACAAAGGGCATCTCAGCAAGGAGTACCTCCACAAATGCCTCCACCAGCACCATCTCAAGTAACCGTCGAGCAATTGATAGCCACTCAGAATGAGCTGATGAGAATGCCGGTCTAGAACCAAGGCATGAGTGGAAGCAACCATCAAGCATGTCAACAGTCTCAGCAAGCGACCTTCTCAGAGTTCTTAGCAACTCATCCACCAGTGTTTGGTGATGCTGCTGATCCTCTAGATGCGGATGATTGGCTTCGCACCATCCAGTCCAAGTTTGGACTTATTCGATGTACTGAGCATCAGAAGACTCTCTTTGCTGCTCAATAACTTCAGAGTCCTGCTAGAGCCTGGTGGGTCAGTTATGAAGCTACACTGCCCGTCGATCATCAAGTCGAGTGGGCTGAGTTTCGTGCTGCATTCTGGGCACATCACATTCCTGAGGGCCTCATGAATCGCAAGCTGCAAGAGTTCCTCAATCTTCAACAAGGTCAGGATAGCGTGCATGGGTACTCTCGCAAATTCAATTACCTCACGCATTACGCCTCTCATCATGCAAATGTTGATCAGAAGAAAGAAGAGTGTTTCAAGAGAAGTCTGAGTACAAAGCTCCGTGATCGTCTGACACTCTATAACCAAGGCACTTTCAGTGATTTGGTGAGTGCAGCTATCACTCAAGAGAATGCCAAACGCACTCACCAGGAGGAGAAAAAGAAGAAGAGGGCAATGGTTGGTTCTTCTAGCCAAGCTTCTCCAAAGTATCGTCTTGCTGTTACTTCTCTTATGGGTCCGAGGTTTCGAGCTGCAGTGCCACAAAGGAGAAGCTTTCGTCCTCCTTCATTTCAGCTATCAAGGGCTCTTAGTGCTCCACATCAACAACATACTCATGGGTCTAGACCTCCACTGCAGCAAGCTTCACAAGTGGCAAGGCCAAACTCTTATCCGTGCTACAACTGTGGCAAGACTGGCCATTTTGCAAAAGATTATCACCAGCCTAGGCAGCAACCCAATCGCAACAGTAATGCTCGTCCTCAAGATGCCAACCAAGCTCCTCAGCAGAGGAATAATGCACCCAAGACTGGTCGAGTCCATTACACTTCTCTTGGTGAGATTTCAGAAGGTGAAGAAGTACTCGCGGGTACGTTTCTTCTACATGAATATCCCGTAGTGGTACTTTTCGATTCTGGTACTACTCATAATTTTATAAGCCTATCTTGTGTCAAAAAGTATCAACTATGCACCGTCCCTATAAGACCACCTTATGTTATTACATCTCCGGGTGGAACTATCTTAGCCACTCAAGAGATACGGCCCGCACCTCTCAACTTAGGAGAAAATACCTTTCCAGTTCACTTGATTGCTCTAAACTATCAGAAGATAGATGTCATCATATCAGGAGATAGATGTCATCATAGGGATGAAGTGGATGAGGAATCATAAAGCCGTATTGCACATCGCATCCCGTGAAATCCAATTAGACTCTCCACTTCATGGTGCGATGTCTCTTAGATTATTGTATTCCCAACAACCCTCCTTATTACTCCACCATGTAACCGGTCAAAGTTTGGAGAAGATTCCTATAGTATGTGAATATTCGGATGTCTTCTCTGAAGATTTGCCGGGTATGCCTTCTGACCGAGATGTGGAATTTCAGATTGATCTTCAACCTGGAACTGCTCCTATCTCGAGAAGGCCGTATAAAATGGCTCCGAATGAGTTGGCTGAACTGAAGGTGCCATTGAAAGAGCTTATGGATAAGGGTTTCATTCGTCTTAGCTTATCTCCATGGAGATGTCCTGCTCTTTTTGTGAAGAAGAAAGATGAGTCTCTGAGGCTATGTGCGGATTATCGACCGTTAAATGCGGTCACCATCAAGAACAAGTATCCACCGTCTCGCATTGATATCTTATTTGATCAATTGGTTGGTGCCAAGGTTTTCTCGAAGATTGATCTTCGTTTTGGCTATCACCAAATTAAAATCCGTGCCGAAGACATACCAAAAACGGCTTTCTCTACGAGGTACGGTCTATATGAATAACTTGTTATGTCTTTTGGACTAACAAATGCTCTAGCTTATTTCATGTATTTAATGAATTCGGTATTCATGCCTGAGCTGGACAAATTTGTGGTGGTATTCATCGATGATATTCTCATATACTCAAGTCTGAAGAAAAGCATGTTGAACATCTTCGCATCGTACTTCAACGGCTGAGAGATCATAAATTGTATGTCAAATACAGCAAGTGCGAGTTTTGGTTGAAAGAAGTGCCTTTCCTTGGTCATGTTGTATCCGCGGAAGGCATTGCCATAGATCCAAGCAAAGTGCAAGATGTGCTGAATTAGAAGCCTCCTACATCGGTCACTGAAGTCCGTAGTTTTCTTGAACTTGCCGGATATCATTGGAGGTTCATTTCTAATTTTTCTAAGATTGCCAAGCCAATGACCGAGCTACTAAAGAAGGGCATCAAATTTTTCTGAGATAGTGCTTGTGAAGAAGCTTTTCAAACTCTTAAGAAGCACTTGACCACTGCACCTGTTTTAGCCCAACCCGACATCACCAAACACTTCGATGTGTACTGTGATGCTTTCGGTACGGGTTTTGGATGCGTCTTGATGCAAGAAGGCCGTGTGATTGCTTACGCTTTAAGACAACTTTGACGTCATGAGTAAAATTATCCTACTCATGATCTAGAATTGGCATCTGTGTTCTAGCCTTGAAGATATGGAGACACTACCTCCTTGAAATCTTGTGCATCTTTACACCGATCACAAGAGTTTAAAATATATCTTCACTCAGCAAGATCTGAATATGAGGCAGAGAAGATGGCTAGAACTTATCAAGAATTATGAGTTAGAAATCCACTATCATCCTGGCAAAGCCAATATGGTTGCCGATGCCTTGAGCCGCAAATCTTACTGTCGCAACTGTCGAGTTTCAGAAATGTCACCTTCTCTCGAAGCGAAACCAAGTGTTAGAGTTATACCTTATGGGGCTCTGTATAATATTGCTCTTGCTCCGACTCTTAGGGAAGAGATAATTGAAGCTCAACGAAAAGATGCGGGTATACTGCATATCAAAGAGAGACTCAAGAATAAAGAATCAACTCCATTTAAGGCAGATGATGAGGATACTTTATATTTCAAAAATCGTATTGTGGTATCTAAAAATCATAAGCTTTCGGTGGGGTAACTCAATACCGTAGTGGTTGGACGTCCCTCTACCACTTTTTCGATGAGGTAGTAGAGAAAAGCCTTAAATCTAACTAAGGATGCATCCGGCGTGGTGATCGCATGGAGGACCATGTGCTTGGGAGCGGTAGGCCTCGGGCCGACCCTATGGTATTGTTGTGAAAGGTGACCATGTGTGGCTTCTGGAAAGCGCGTACGTATCGTGTACTTCGGGTTTTTTCTAGCTGGTGTAAATCAATTATAATCGCTGCCCCTCACAGTAACGAGTACCACTTGTTCACTGCGTCATATCGTAGTAACAACTAGACTAATAATAATGATAATATGATTTGTTTGCTTAGTTATAAGAAATTGATTGGTAATCATGTCTGTTATAGTCTATAGTGCAAATTAAATTTACATTTCGTGAACTTAATTTATCGCTAAAAGTTAAAAGTAAGGATCCCACATTAAAGCTATGTTTTATGCAAACGGCCATCTTCTGAGTCAGCCTCTCATGCTTAGGAGTCGGCTGTAGTTGACTATTTTTTACGGATAAAATTTGTTGAGTACTTAGTACTTACGATTTGTTGTTTCTTTTTTTATTGTGTGTAGTTCTCCTTGCAGTTAGTTGGTGTGGCTGTTGTGACAAGAAGTGTGAGAAAGTGAGGCTCCTGTGAACTGGTCCTGTGAACCGATTCCCTCCTCACCGAACTCCGGTCACGAAGAGTGAACTGAAGCATGTCTTAAAGCAAGATATGTTTCATCGTAGAAAACAGTCGTATCTCTTCTATGTCATTTTCGTTATGTTTTAAACTCTGTTTTAAACTTATTTTTTTTAAGACTATTTGAACTTTATTGTAAGACTTAATTAGTTTTTTATTTTATATTATCACTTATGTTGTACTATCTGAATATTATTACTCAATATCACTCGATATCGATTTTAAGCGAGTCGTCCAGTGTTTTGAAAGGTTTGTCTCAGGGCCGTTGCAACAAAGGGCTACAGCTATGCTTACTACCAACAGCTTTGATCTAGTGCTATATTTCTAATGGAACAAATTAAAGAAATCTGCATTCACGTCAACAACAGCTTACAGGAATTGAAAACAAAGAAAAATAAGTAGGAGTACATGGCTACGGTAGTGAGACTCTATATATGTCTGCGATATAAGAGTACGTACGACTGCAAATTTATAATGTGTTATATGCTTGATTAACCTCTTGCTCACGCGTAGCGCAGTAAGCAATTCCAACGAATTATCATAGAGCTACATAAAGAACGGATTGGGACGTGCCCTGACAGCGTCGCTAGCCGCTTCGTCTTCCTCCAGACTTTCTCCGATCCGTACGTTCTCAAGAATCCTGGCCGGCGGTCATTTGAGGAGCTCTGAGTCTAGGATCCCCTGCTCCAGGTATGCACGTCCTCCATTTCTGTCTAGCTCTTCGGCCAGATTTTGGCCGTACGGTTTGCGATTCGACGTGCGCGCAAGCTAGGATTTGAGGGGCCGTGTCGTTGCTTTCTGCTGCTCTCTTTGTTCCTGGGTGAATTTTGCTGACTCTGCCCCTGAGCTTAGCTTTGATTATGGAGTAGAATTTGTGATCATGCGCCCTGTGTGTGCGTGAGGAAATTTTCCTTCGTATTTCCATGAGTGATTTCAGTCCGCGAAGCATAATTTGGAGAGGCATTTGCATATTTTGGGTCTCGGTTCGTTACGCTTCAACAATTAGGACAGTAAGTGGATTTTTACTATGACAACTTTAATTTCTATTTTGTTGTAGGTAGTAAACCATGGTGAAAATATAAAATACTTGTGGTTAATTGTGCCATTAAACTATCAGTACGCGTATGTGATCACTGCACGGCAATTATGTAGATACATGGGCAATGTTTGATAGAGGAACCTGCTCCTACACAACCAGTACAACGACCAAGGCTCTGCATTTCAGGTTCCAACCACTCCGAGGCCTTTCACTATCTCATGGCGCCATTTGATACGGCAAACACGACAAAGCTAGAGAAATCTAAGTTGAAGAATCTCATCTCCGTACAGTCCAGACCTGTGTCCCTTACTCCCTTACAATTCACATTGGTGATGGCCAGTGTCATGAAATTTTTTATTTGGATCACCAAAGTTCATAGCAGCAAATAAGCAAGTAGAACAAGCACAGCAAAAAAGTACTCCTTAATATTGCAATTTATTTCATGTTAGAGGGAAGTAAGGATTAAAAAGACAGTGCCACATTGGACAATGTTTGCTTCAGAGCTACTCGAACACAGGTCAACTGCCAAGCTGACCAAAAGCGATCCCGGCAGCGTCCGGATACCAGGATTACCTGAAGGCCTTGCAAAGATATGCCTCGCGCTGGTCCCTCGGAGCTACCTCCCGGTGATCGACGCCGTATCGAGGAGATGGATGGTGTTCATCGGGAGCCAGGAGTTCATCGCTGTCAGGAAGGAGGTTCGAAGGCTTGAGGAGTGGGTTTATGTCCTGACTGCTGAAGCGGAAGGGAAGGGAAGCCGGTGGGAGGTGCTGGGAAGCCTTGATCGGAAGAAGAGGAGGACGCTTCCTCTGATGCCCGGACCGGCGAAAGCTGGGTTCGGTGTGGTGGTTCTTGGTGCGAAGCTTTTTGTCATGGCGGGCTATGATGCTGACCGTGGGAAGGAGTTCGTTTCTGATGAGGTTTACCAGTACGATGCTTGTTTGAACAGGTATGGCTACATCTTGGAAAGTACTATCAGGGACGTTAGATTATTATGCCAAATGATAGTATCGTTATCTCATTTTTGTTAAGTATCACCTGCTTTGGAAAACTGAAGAATTCAGGGATCATAACCAGCAGCGTACGTATCTACTTAAATGGATGGAAACATCGGACACGGATTTATTTCTGCTGAAATTTCATAATGTTGGTGCTTCCAAGCACCGTAGATTATTTGTGTTTGCTCTGGAGGGCTCACGTTGGAGGCTGGAAATCGTGGAGCTGCTCCTTGCGTTTCTTTTTTCTCATTCATTCACGTTAAAGAACATGGCAGCATACAAGTGCCTTTTATAGGCCTCATTACCGACTTATACAACCGACATAAGGTTTGATATATTTGAACACTCTAGACTCTACCAGTACTAGCTACATACTGACACAGTTTTACTTACTACACGGTGGGAACGTAAGCACAAAAGTCTTCCCACCATGCAGCTTATTAACTCCATTGGCTTGACTTTGGCCACCTCTACTACCTCCTGAACTGTTCTAGTCACTTCACGGTAGGAAATGAATTATGTACTCCAACAAACTCCCCTTTAATTCATTTCCTTGTCACACCGATCATTTCTCTATTGCGAATAAATTTGTCTCTTGACAATGTCTTCGTTAAGATGTCTGCCAATTGATGATCAATTCGACAGAACTCCATTTTTACTTCTCCATTCTTCAGTGCTTCTCTGATATAATGATATTTGATTCGAATATGCTTAGTCCTTTCATTAGTTACTGGATTTTCAGCTATTGCAATTGCCGATTTGTTATCACAATAGATTATAGTAGCTTCATTTTGCGTTTCCCCCTATGTCTTCCATTATTGTTCTCAGCCATGTAGCTTGTGAGACAGCTCGTGATGCTGCCACATATTCTGCTTCTGCTGAAGATAAGGCAACAATATTTTGTTTTTTGGGAGACCAAGAACACATACCTGATCCAAGTGAAAAAGCATAGCCTGATGTACTTTTCATATCATCAAGACAACCAGCTCAGTCACTGTCAGTGTAGCCAATCAACCTTGAGTTCTCAACTAGTTTATACCAAATACTAGTCTCTAGTCCCTTTTATATATCGTAGAACTCTTTTTGCAGCGGAATAATGCAATTGACTAGGATTACTCATATGTCTTGATAATAGGCTGGCGGCAAACATAATATCTGGAGGTGTAGCAGTTAGATATAATAAACTTCCAACCAAGCTTCTGTAATTTGTTGCGTCAGCCTTAGTTGCTCCGTCACATTTCTTTTGCTTTTCATTAGGTACCACAGGGGTTTCAACAAATTTGCAATCTTGCATTTTGAATTTCTGCAGAATTTTGTCAGCATACTTCTTCTGATATATAAAAATACCTTCATTACTCTGAGATATTTCCATGCCAAGAAAATAATGGAGCAGGCCAAGATCACTCATCTCATATGTATTCATCATATCAGCTTTAAATTCTTTCATCAACTCTTCATCATTTCCTGTAAATATTAAATCATCGACATACAGAGAGACGATG
>BCLH01000582.1:112148-153674 GCA_001602315.1 Zoysia pacifica
GATATTTTGGTTTGAAACATTGTGTTAGTAATAATCCTACTTGTTCCTAGGTATTTATATTTATGTCAGTAACTTGCTGCATAGATATGAATACCTTTCTTGAAAACCATTGACGAAGTGTCCTTGATAGCCATAGGAAATCCGTTCCTAAATAGTTTTACAGAACGGATATTACCTTGTACTAGATCTGCTTAGGACCCCATTTACAGTGCTCCGCACCACCACACCATATACCATTAATTTGCAAAATGAGTTGAAAGAGTTTGGTGGTGTGAGTACAAATAAAAAGGGGCGAGATTAGAACAACTGGTGCTAGGTGAAGAGGGGATGTTACTGGCCGTGGGGTGGGGCTCACCTGAGGTGACGGTGATAGGTGTGTAGGCTTCGCTGTGGTCCACCTGCCGTGGACGAGACCGCCACCCCTGCCATATAAGGACCAGTTCGTTAGCCCTCGACTTGGTAATTCCCGTGCAACTACAGAACCTGTACATATTGGGCAGGACTTATTCCCTCTACGTATTCTTTCCACATCGAACCACTGGGGGGTCAGTAGTAAAGACACAAGGGAACAGGAGAAGGGCGTGAGATAACTCGCTGTCTGGCCTTCGACGGTAATTGCTCGCGTCACGGGAGCGTGAGCCCGCGGATATAGCCCCTGGTTTGGTAATACCCGGGGATTGGAGGGGACCAGGAAAAGGCGTGAATGTGGTGGATATTCACGACCTGGCTCCGGGAATGTACCGACGCGTCATCGACGGCCTGGAAAACCCCGAGGGATGGCCCCTGTTTGCACCTTGCGTGGAATCTGTGGAAAACTGCGTAGATGTGGAATAAGCGTTATGCAACTCTAAAGATCAGGAGTAGCATAACCTGTGGGTACAGTGTACAACCTCTGCAGAGTTAAAAATCCTTTCGGATAGGCCGTTGTCACGGTATTGACATGCTACTGTTCGGGCGCCCTACGATTAGATTTTCTATACTGCCTTGAAGTGTGAGTGGGTGTAGCCACCCGTGCTTTGGAAAGTGTCTGGAGGGGATAGTGGAGGCCCTTCCAGTTAAAAATTAGAGAGCTGGCGGGAACGGTTTGTACTCCCCCAGGTCCAACTTATTAATATATGAATAATAAATGCTTTCACTCCCTTTTGAAATCTTCAGTAGTGAACCTTGCATAAAACTGGCTTTTTGCAACATGGACCTTGCTGCCTCATCCTTGCTACAACCAATGTGCATCTATATTTATACCTTTGCTTAGTGTTGGAACTTGCTGAGTACCTTATGTACTCACCCGCCTGCATTTGTGGTTTTAGACAGTGAGGATCGCGTAGATGTTGTGCTGGTTTCGTTCTGCTTCCCAAGTCTGCTTATGGATTTGGGCCCTGGTGTTCGCTGTCTGCTCTGCTTTTAGTTGGTCAACCGGTGTAGGATCGTAGAGATCCTCATGGTGTGGCCACTAAAAGTCCTGTCTCAGGTTAGTTTTTCCTTTCGAAGTATGCTTTCGATATACATTCTGTTGTGTTGTGTGTATCAGCTACTGATCCAGGGACTGATACGTGTATCACAGTGCATCTCGGAAACGGGGTGCGCGACACTTAGACACCCAAATACTATGCATACTATGAAAGGCTATTTCTAAATTGCCGTACCATTACTTGAATTGCTTTGGGTGCAAAGACCAAAATCACTACATGTATGCACTTGTACTCGTTCTTAGAGTTTATTTTGGTTGTATAAGACATGTGAAGGATGTATCATTGTGCTGACATCGATAAATCCCTAGATGCTAAGTCTTATAATCATGAATTCAGCATTGTTAGGCATTTATGCAGCCAATAATTGTTGCTATGTGTTTGGGATGGCAAGCATCCGGTGACAATATCAATAGAACTTAATTGTAATGACCGATACTTGGAATTACCGATGTTGAAATAATTTGGATATCGTTGTTCTAAAGACTTGGTAAAGTCGAATTAGAGTATTGGAGAGTCTTTTGGTCGCTGCCCATGTGATTCTAACACAATTTTTCAAAAGTAGTTCAAGATTTGGTATGTAAATGTTTGTGAGTTACCATGTCCTACTACTGAACTTTGAAATCTGGTGCGAATGCTTAAATGCGGAACAACATAGTTTTGTATGGGTAAGAGAGCATGAGACTTCTATAGCCGATGAGTTGTAACCAACCATTGTTGAGCTATTAATAACTTCGACACTCGGGGGGACAAAAACCGCTAAGTAAAATATAAGGAAGAAGATGGTACAATAGAAATATTTGGCGTGCTTGTCAAATATGTAGTGAAATGTTTAGTTTCATTCGGCCAAGAATATGAATGTTATCTTGTGAGAAAACAGGCTAATGGATGATTTGGTTATCACTTTAGGCAAAATCTGCAGTCATCGGAGAGTCTGGTATAATGCTGGAGTGTCTGACAAGCCCTCTCGGGTTTGGGGCATTTTGCTCACTGGAGTGTCCGGTGTGGTGACCGGACTATCTGACAATCTCTCTCCGGTTCAGGTACTTTGTACACTGGACTATCTGGTGTAGGACTGGAATGTCTGGTGACCGAAGTATCCGGCAAGCCCTCTCGGGTTCAGGTGCTTTGCACACCAGACTGTTCGGTGCATGATCGGAATGTCCCACTACCAGAGTGTCCGGTGATTTGATGGACTTTTCGGCAAGCCCTCTCTGGTTCGGATGTTTTGTGCACTGGACCATCCGGCGTAATGATGGACTATAGATTGAACTTCAATGATTCAAAAGCCGAAATATTTAGTTAATACGATTTAACGCATTGTTAACAAAAAATTATTTTGGCTACTTGATTAGTTTGTTAGATATATCTGCTCTAGATAATCGATATCTTGTTTATTATCATACTTGAGCGCTTTTGGGTAATAAGAATATTTTTTGGCACGCTAGCTTTGCCAAGAAACAGGGAGCATGTGTTACTCCCAAAATTTGCATCTTGGGAAGACCGAAAGTTCTGGTTTCTCGAACTGGACGCTCCAGTTTGGTAGACCGAATACGTTTGATAATGATTGTCTCACAAGAATTGTTTTTCAACATGTTTTTCAGGACATGGAAGATATTTTCGAAAAGTTTGGCTAAATTCCACTAAAAAAAGAAAGAAGTGCTTAAAAAGACATGAATATAAAGTGAAATCTATGATTTGAAGATTCTATGATGTAGCCCTCGCCGAGACGATCGAAATGGATATATGGATCGCCTAATATGGAGACTGGACAAGGAAATTATAGACTTAACAAAAAACGTCCGGGTCGCTACCAGAGTGTCCGGCAAAGTGCTGGAGTATCTGGCACAGTACAGAAGTGTTTGGTAAGCCCTCTCTGGACGCGAAATTTTGCCCACCTGAGTCTCTAGCAATGTTTCGGAGTGTCTGGTACCCGGAGTCTATTTTTGGTAGTTTTTACACCAAATCGGAGCTAATTTGTTTTCTAATAAAGAGATCCGTGGCTCCACGGAGTAAGACCACCCCACTATATAAAGAGGCCTAAGGCCGATTGAGGTGGTAACCCAATCGATTCTACCAAATACTCTTTACTTTTTACCTCTCTAAATCATAATCCTCTTCCGACCCCCATGCTGTTCATCCATCGGTCTCCACGGCAATAGATGACGTCCTAGGAACTGACGGCCGACCTAGGGCACGTCCGGCGATGCTCATGCCCAGACGGGGTCCCTCCCGAGCGAGAGATTCGACGTCCTTTGCTAGTTTGCTTGTAAACTAGTCGTTCTTCGCCATGAAAGCGCGTTGTCTACCACTTTACAAGTTTGCCCATAAACCTAACCGTCTTTCACGGCAAAATCGTGACACCTACCTTTTCTTGAACCGATCGAAGGGGACCTCTCCGATTTGGTCCGTTGCGACCCACACGACCTAGTGCTCTCCGTGCGTTGACCCAATCCGAGCGTCAACAACTTGATAGGACAAAAATACACCAAGCTTTAGAGGAATAATTTCATCTGAGTTCTCATTGTTTCAAACAGATAATTCCTGCAATGACATTTGTGTAATTTAGATCACTTTTTTGAAGAAAAAATCATGGGATCAGACACTAGTGTTAAAAATTAATTTAGACCACTTTGATCAAACACATGTACATACAAGTCACATGAAAATTATTAGATGAATGACATAGTCTTACACATTTGTAGAAGTCATATATAGGTGATTAATACAGGTTTAAAGTCACCTACATTTTGCTAACATACTGGACAGAACTCACACGCGGGAGGTGGTGGAGAGCTCCTGTGGCGGCTGGGTGATGCTTTTGCCTAGCAGGGTTCGCAAAACTGTGGTTTACTGTGTGGTTTTCGCGAAAACTGCCTCAACCGCTCCGGTCCGGTTTGGGCGGTTCAGCGGTTTTCGAATTCAAATTTTTTTGAATTTTAAAAATTTAGTGGATTTCAAAAAAATATGTAAAAAAACTAGATGAAAAATGCAGCTTCATGGTTGAATCAGTTTTTAAAAATATTTTGATTTTGGTGCCGAAAAAATTCGAGGAAAATTGGATGGAGAATATATAAGCAAACCTTAGCTTCACTCACATGTCACAGCAACTCTTGCGGCTCCCCTTTCCCCATCCGCCCACTGTGACCGCTCATCCGCCGCCCCACCGCGCCGTCCGCCGCAGGCACGTTGGAAACCGGGAGGGAGCAGCGGGTAGCCGAGCGGAAAGCACGGCTAGTCGCACGCGTGCCGGCCGCTCCGCAAGCCGGCCAGTTTGAGCGGTAAGCCGCGCGATAGGGGCGGCTAGCTGCGCGCCGACGGCGGTATGCCGGCTCCGACGGTAAACCGCGCGATTTGAGCGGTAAGCCGAGCGATTAGAGCGGAAAGCCGTCCGATCTGGGGGGTTTCCGTGGCAGAGAAGGTGAGATGGTTGTTTTTTTGTTTTTTGTTCAAATATTGGTCGATTTGTTAACAACTTTAGAACGTAGTTGGTCATTTTCAGGTATTGTTGGTTCTAAGATGTCAGATTAGGCCGATTCGGTTTGGAAGCACGGGGACAACGTGTATTCCGGATTCCGTTGCAAATATTGCAAGTCCGTGAAGAGAGGGGGTGGTGCCACGTGATTCAAGCAACATTTGGCACATCGTGGAAGCAGTGTAGTTGGGTGTCCTCATGTTCCCATCGACGTGCGGGACTATTTTCACCAAGGGCTTGATAGAACCGCTGAGCGGAGGAAGGACCGAGCTAAACAGACCCTCAGACAGCACCAGGTTGCAGGTGAGAGAAATGTCAATGAGGAGGATATTGAGGAGATGCAGGCTGCCATGAGGTTATCTAGAGAGGAGAAATTTTAACAGCGTCAGCGTTCGTTTGGTGGTCAGTTCGAGAGTGGTGGTGCTGGTGCTGGTTCATCGCAAGGTGCTTCTGGTTCATCGCAGGGAGGTGGTGGGTCTAGATTGTTTGGCATGATGAGGAGGTCCGCGTCATAGAGGTCAGGTAATCTAAGGATTCAAACTAGGATCGATACAGGTCCATGGACCGTGAAGAGAAAGCTAGCAAAGTCAGCCATTGGACACGCATGGTCGAAATTTTTTCATACAGAAGCCATCTCTGATAGAAAAGCTGATAGTTCATACTTTGTTAGTGCTATCAAGGAGACACAGAGATGGGGTATGAGACCTTCGTTTTGTTGTATTATATGTTTCCTTATATCTTACCATATTTATGTCGTGGGTCGTAATGTTTGCAGGTGAGGGCGTGCCTTGCCCAACTGAGAGAGAAATAGATGGCATATATCTTAATGCTAACGAGCAAGACATCAAGAAAGAATTTGATAAATTCAAGATGGAGTGGCCGATGTACGGTGTCACGATTATGTGTGACTCTTAGACTGGCCCTACATAGATGAGCTTGATAAACTTCATGATCTATTATAATGGTGTTATATTTTTTCATAACTCATGTGATGTTACTGGGCATAGCCAATTTGCGGACTTCATATTCAAGGTACGAGACATACGTTTATTGTATGGCACTATTTGTTTTATTTGTACCAATAATATTTTGAACAATGAAACGTTCTTGTGCAGGAAATGAATAAGGTATGCATTGATGTAGGTGCAGACAATATTGTGCAGTTTATTATAAACAATGGTTCAAATTATAAAAAAACGTGCAAGCTGCTAATAAACAAGTATTCTCATATTGTCTGGCAACCATGTGTAGCACATACAATCAACCTAATGTTAAAGACTATTGGTGAGTTCCCAGAGCACAAAGCTATGATACAGTCGGCTCACAACATTTCTCGTTGGTTGTATAACCATAATTAGTTGCACTCTATGATGATCAATGCTATTGGTGGTGAGTTGGTAAAATAAAATGCAACACATTTTGACACAAACTACATGTTTTTTGAGAGTATGCTTCGTCGCAGAGAAAAATTCATGACATAGATAGGTTCTAAGACATTCTTAAATAGTAGATTTGCCAATACCAAGGAGGGAAGGCATGCTCACTCTTGCCTAGCAAGCATGTTATGGTGGGATTCAATGAAATATGTGGTAGATGCAGTGCAATCTTTATATGCGTTTCTTCGGTTTGCTGATCAAGACAAGAGCCCTACATGGAGTGAAGTACTTCTCAGATATCATTTTTGTAAAAATGAGTATGAATCCCTTTATAGGAATGATGAGCAAGAGATGGAGAGGTACATGGACATTATAAATCGTAGGATGGTGGACATTTGCAATGATACCTTTGTGAATGCAGGTAATACGTACTTACAAACAAAATTATTGTATTTTTTGTTTATAGTGCAATGATATCTAACTATTGTTATATATGCAGCTGGATCTTTGAACCCAAGAAGTCACTATTCTTACGGGATGAGTCAAAATATGATGAACGATAGTCGAGAGGCATTTACACGCATAGCACCGACCGACTTGTGTGTGCAGGCCCTGCAGGAGGCAAAATTTTTTAGAAGAAAACAAGGTTCATTTGCCACTGAGTTAACCAACAGGATGGCAGTTGATAAGAATACCTCTCCTACAGCTTGGTGGGACATGTTTGGTGGTGACACACCTCATCTCCAGCAGCTTGCATTACGGATAGCCTCACAGTGTGCATCATCGAGTGGTTGTGAGCGCAACTGAAGTACATTTGCATTGATTCACACCAAGGTGCGTAATAGATTATCTCATGAGAAATTACAGAAGTTGGTGTACGTTAATTACAACCTTCGAATCCTATGCGTGATGCTTCATGGACAAATAAGCCACCAAAAGCTGATCCATTTGATCGTCTCATAGAGCTGTCATTGTATGATTCTTCAAATCCTATTTGAGAATAGATGGAACATGGGAGATCGAATTCTGACTCTATTCTTGATGAAAAGGGCACCGAGAGTGACAGTCCTCTACCGAGTCGTCTTGTTACAGATGATGATCGTAGCACAGAACTTCCCACCACATAGGTCTACCAATGGCAAAATCTAGAGTTTTATAACATGTTGTACTCACAATGGGAGACAACTACCGCTTGAACGGGACAATCTTAAAATAAATTCAAAGCGGAGTTGTTAGCTACTAGAGAAATTCAACTCCTCTCAAGTGAAGAGTGCGACAATGCATATTTTGATTGGAATACAGTTCCAAAATAAAATGTGCTTCGAAAACTATGTATGGACTTTGTATTTGTTGTGGATGAACTACATGTATGTATGAATTTATTGTGTTTGAAACTTTGGATTTGATATGAATGAATATGTGTCTTACTATTTGTGGATGAAATATGTTGTGAATGTTGATATTAAAAGAAATTAGAATAGGTCATGCGCAATTTTTCAGCACTTTTTCATCTCTTTTCTTATTTTTCACTAATTTATTGGTTTTCACAAAAACTGAACGGTTTACCGAAAAACCGCGCGGTTTTTAGCAAAACCGCGCGGCTTACCGTTTTCAAACCGACGAAACCGCCCCCAGATTTGAAAATTGAAATTTGAACAAAAAACCGAACAGTTTTAACGGTTTTCGCGGTTTTTGTCAAACCGTTCCTTAACGGTTTGAGCGGTTCAAACGGTAAAGGAAACCCTGATGCCTGGTACTTTTGTAGTCTGTGAATGAGTTAGGGCTAAAAATGGGATTTAGAAAATGCTCTCAATCTATAAACATGGTTTCGACTCACATTTGGATGGAAACAGTAACGACGTGGTAATATTCAGCAGTAATCATATTCGGATGGTATTTAGCAGCTCCTAAATTTTGTATTAGCATTTTCCAACTCCAGCTACTTTGCAATGGTATAGAGCTAATTGTTTCAATAAACAAAGAGTAGCACGAAAAGAGATGCCCACAACTTTCACTACTATGAAAAGACTCTTCAATGTCGGGTCATAAGGTTCCGCAGTGTCAGTCAAACTGTGCGACACTCCTCATACGACACTGCTGTAAACGGTAATCAATGTCAGGCCAGAGAAACCGACACTGAATCAACTTATCAGTGTCGGTCAAATGACACCATCTGGCCGACACTGATAGCTGTGTCTTCAGTGTCGGTGGAGATGACGCCAGCGTGATCGACACTAGCCATAAAAACAGCAGTACCAGATAGCATGATGTCACCTGACTGACTATAGTATCAACAATAGCAATGTCGAGGGCATGATATCATCAGACCAACAAAAGAAACTAGAAAAGCAGTGTCGGATGACATAATATCAGCTGACCGACACTAGTAACAAAAACAACAATGTCGTTTGGCATGATATCACCCGGCCAACACAAGTAACTACAGCGGATGTGTCGGACGGCATGATATCATCTGACTGACACTGCTATTAATTACACTAATATCGTTTATTATGGCGTCATGGAATTGACACTGACATTTCCACTGTGGTTTTGGTTGTGTTGACGTCATGCAACCGACACTGCACTTACTACCAACAGTGTCGGTCTCAAGGATGTCAATTTTTCCGACAATGTTTACAAGACTATCATGTCATATATTATGATGTCACGTGGCTGACACTACTTTTTAGATTAGGGGTATCGGTTTCTGTGACGTCACAAAACCGACACTTTTATGTATTTCAGTAAGTGCCATCTTAATAACACAAATCAAATGCAAATAACAGATTAATAAAATATATTGATAGAAATAATGTATTCAAAAAGTGAATGTTTAGAGTTACATATGTACACAAGTTCATCCACTACAGCAACTTAATTTACACATATACATGAATACTTTACGTAGAACTAACTAAAATTTCATTTGCTTAGCCAACTCTGGTCATGTTCATTAATTTTCTTCTGCCTAGCCTCAATGTTTTGACGAATTAGTTCATAATTGTGATATTTCTCGTACCAATTAGCAAGTTCTGGATGTGCTGCCATATCACCTTAAAATTCATAATATTTACCCATTGGTTGAATAGGCTCAAGCATCATGAAGTGGATCATCCGTGATGCAATGTCATTGACTGTGGCTTCATCAACTTGGGTTCTTTGCACTTGCACCTGCTTGTCTGCCTGCCAATATTAAGAACATAATTAGTAATTACTAAAATGCAAATATCAATATAGTGTGAAAATGCATATAACAATATTACTAAAGCTGCAAGTACTTATATTTTTTCATACATAATCATCGTTGGGCAATGTCATGTATGTTTCATAGCTAGCTTCTATTTATTTGCACACATAGTAGCCACAATGCACACTGCTAGGAGCCTGTTCCGCACATTTGAGAACAAAATAGAAAGGTTAAAAGTCTAAAAGATATAGACAAAAATATAGTTATATAGATTATTCAATTATGGTGTAGTAGTACCAGTAAATGTGTTTTGTGCGATATTTTTTTCCGTTTTGGATGGTGTTTTCCTCCATGCTTGATGTAGAACTTGTAATTAAGAGCTATCACCGATAAGAAATATTGTGTCATGATTATAAATATCAGATCACTAAAGAATTAAAATGATATTAGAGGTCATTACGCATCAAGGACTTCCAAGAAATTGTGTTCTATACTTCTCTTACAATCAATGGAGTCAACTACCAAAGCCTTCCCATATTTTTGGATATATCATGAAAGAAATCCAATGATCTATAACAAAAGAAGAGGGTATAGAATAGAAAGACTTTTGCTCTCAGTGCGGGTTGCCAATTTAATAGCCTTCCAATGCTCTAGGGTCCTTGACTCGTATGGCAACACATATACGATATCACAAGTCGCACAATATATATGATCCATGCTGCCACTCTCATCACCCTTAGTCCGCTTTCGTCATCGAGCACAAATACAACTGAAAAGTACATTGTGCCTACAATTTGATTATACTAGATTATGTTTATAATCCAGATGACATATAGCAATAGCAACCTTCCTATATATAAGAGAATTTAGGACAGGTGTCATAGTAGTGTTGGTCAAAAGATAATGTAACCGATATTGTAATTCACAGAGCAATGTCACAGGATTCGCAGAAGAATTTCACAGGAATCAGATTAAATTCACAGGAGAAACATAGGAATAAAAAATTTTACCTTTGTGTCAAAGAAGGTCTTACAATGTATCCATAAACTAAAAAATAATATGTATATACATAAAAAAATGTCATATAGCATTTTGAATCCACAAGAATTGAGAGGAACAATGGTGAGAAAGGATGCGACTTACAGTTTGCAGATTGCTGGAATGGGGAGGGGAGACGGCTTACAGTTTGCAGATTGCCGAAATAGGGAAGGGGAGGTGGCTTACCAAAAAAGAATGGTTGAGGGTACTTACATTAGGGTTCCAGAGTGGGTGAAGGGGAGAGGAGACACCGGGAGACCGGAGCCGTACGTAGCAAGAAACGCGGTGGGCGCCGAGGTCGGAGGCGAATGCGCAACCGAGGGTCAGAGGACGACGCGCAGCCGCGACCGGTGTCAAAGCCAAGGAGGACGATCGAGTAGCCCTAGCCGGTGTCGAAGGAGCAACGACAGGAGCTGCAGCGGTGGGTTTAGAGCTGGCGAAAAATTTTGACAGTGTAAAGGCGTCGCGCGAGAAATAAAAAGGCCACCAAGTTTAGTGTGGAACGGTACGACAAGTCCTGCTTATATAGTAAGATTAACAATGTTGGGCACAATGACGTCACGATAACTGACACTACAAACACTGCTAATAACTTTAACAATATCTTTAATGTTTTTTCCTCGAAGTATATAATGATATTTGACCTACAATATCATTTTAGTAAATTGCAGTGTGTGAGGAATCTGACAAATTTCTGTTTGAATTTTTCTCAGTACTTTCATGAAAATTTTAGTTCTAATAGAACTATAGGTTACTAATCCTTATGGCACTATATGTTATGAGTACAAGAAAATGTTGAATGTACGTTAAAAGTGATTACAAAATTTATAAAAAATATGTTATAAAATGAAATAGAAATGCTTATTATCTAGAAAACATTGTACAGAATAACTGACGCGTAAAAAAATTTGAAATAATTTAAGTTATGTTTGCTGAGTGAGATTGTAATTTCGGTCAAGTCCGACCGACACTACAGAAGTAAAAGACCGACACTGTGGCATTGCTATGTCGGGCTAAGCTGATGTCATCTCGCTCAACACTGTTAGTAAGTTTAACAATTTCTTTATTTTTTTTTCTCGACATATATAATGATATTTGATCTACAATTTGATTTTTGTAAACTGCATTGTGCAAGGAACCTAAAAAATTTCTGTTTGAATTTTTTTTGTCTTTTCTTGAAAGTTTTAGTTCAAATGGAACTACAGGTTAGCAATCATATGGCTCTGCACGTTACGAGTTTAATAAAATGCTGAATGTAGGTGAAAAGTTATTCAAAATTTATAAAAAAATACGTTATAAAATAAAATAGGATTGCTTATCATCTAGAAACTATTGTACAAAAAAATGGAACATTTGGTGCTTAAAAAAATTGAAATATTTTGTTATGTTTGTTGGGTGACGTTGTAATTTTGGTCACTTGCGACTGACCTACAGAAGTAAAAGACTGACACTGTTGTTATTGTAATGTCGTTTATTGATGATGTCATACCGACCGACACTACTAACTAAACCCTACTCAATCTCGCCTATATATATAAATCCCGCCTCCCTTGCTTCTCACCCGACAGCCGCCGCACGCTCCTTAGCCTCCTGCCGTCACGCCGCACATATGGTCCTTCTTCAATTCTTACTTATGATGCCCAGTCGCGCATGGGTAGCCTGGTCACTGGGTGAGCATATACAAGTTCTATATTTTAATTGTCAGATATGTTTGCAACATCATTTGTTTACCAGATCTGTTACTCTCATTTGAATCAGGTTGTCAAATCAAGTTTGGTGTCTTGTAATCTCTGTCAAGAGGTTTGATAGAGCCTGGAACTTTGTTCAAACTCTGTTCAAGAGGTTTGACAGAGCCAAGAACTATCTTCAAGAGGTTTGATGGAGACTGAAACGACAGGGTCTGTGTGTACTCCTGCTCAACAACGGCGAAGTCCTCAGAGATCGATGCCTGTCATTGGTCTGGCTCGGCCCCCGCGCGGTGGGGAATGCGGAGATAAAGTACAAGATGTAGGCTAGAAGATTAGAAATATAATGATGACAGTAGTGCAAGGGTTGGAGAAGATGCGGACGTTGTTGATGAATGTCTGCATGCTCTTCACCTTATAGAGGCCAACGCAAGGTGAAGAGCATGTGGACGCTCATCAACAACGTCCTCATCTTCTCTCGCTCTTGCACTACTGTCATCTTGATATTTCTAGTCTTCTAGCCTACATCTTGTGTTTTATCTCCATGTTCTCCTCCGGGCGCAGACCGAGCCAGACCAGTGACAGGCATCGGCCTCCGAGGACCTCGCCACCGTTTAACAGGAAGCAGACGTGGCCCTGCAGTTTCAGGCCCTGTTAAACCTCTTGACGACATGTACTCTATTTGTAATGATTTTGTAAAATATCAGTATTGTAATTTGTAATGATATTTTTAATTTGTAATGATCTTATTGAAGATTTTAGGATATGTTAATTGGTACTCTACTGTAAATGTCGCTCAAATATGACGTCAACATTCACCGACACTATTGCTAGTTTTACTAGCGGTTTCTGATGACGCGATACATGAATGACACTAATGTACACTGTATTGTCGGTTTATTCTGACGTCATACTTGACTGACACTATTAGCTTGGACCCTCTAGAAGAATCCAAGGGCTATAAAAAGGGTTGCAACTGTGCTCTTAGAACCATCTCGTCTTCTACATCTCTTCGAACAATCTTCCAACCATCTTTCGTCTCCATGCGCTTCTTAGATGGAGGCCCAGAGAGTGCAGGAGCTGGAGAGGCAGCTTCAGGAGTCAGAAGCTCTGCGGTGTCCCTCCACCATGATCTTGATGCTCTGTGGGGGTCCATCCGGCTTTAAATTGACATGGCAACGGACATCTTCAATAAGGTGAACGGTGCTGTGAAGAAGCTGAAGCTGGAGAGTCTGCAGCTCCCTTTACACCAAGGGGGGTCTCCTGCCCACTTTCTCCATGCCATGGGTCCGCTGGAAGAGATGCTGAGTCGTCTCCCTGAGACGATGGAGTCGAAGCGTCGGTAGCTAGTGCAGGCAGTTGTGGACCGCATACTGTCTGCAGGTATGCCAGCCTGACTTCCCATTCGACTGGCGTCCCATCCTGACGCTGCGACCAGGGAGGCAGAGGCGAGCATCAAGCGCTTCTCCACCGAGGTGATCAACTCAGCTGTTAAAGAGGAGGAGGAAGAGGGACTCGGACATGGAAGAGTAGTTATTATAAATAGTAGTAGTAGTAATTTTATAATTTTATAAGTATTATGTTCTCAAGTTATGTAAGTTTATAAATATTATTACTACAAGTTAGTGAAAGTTCTTGGTTTCTAGTTTTAATGTCGGTTTCTACTGACATTATACATGGCCGACACTATTGCTAGTTGTAGTATCGGTTTATGCTGACGTCATATAGGAGCGATACTATTGTATATTGTAATGTCGGTTTACTCTGACATCATACATTTCTGACACTACTATGTGACGTAACTTTAGTCCCACCTCGACTATACTTGGTAGTCTCGACCAACTTATAAGCTCTGGCTGTCTGTTTATAGGTGAGGAATTGTGTAAACTGTATGGCACAGGTTTGCAGTGGAGGTTACGCATAACCTGCGTAACCTCCACAATGAACCTACTCATATCGTTGTACATTCTTCTTTTTAAATATAATCCATTGTACTATCATTTCTATTGACGTCATTTTGGACCGACAGTATTAATTTATGTAACGTCGTCTGCCGCTTACGTCAAATATGACCAACACTATTACTTGTACTTTAGTCCCACCTTGACTATTTTTGCAAGTATCGACCGGTCTATAAGCACGGGCTTTCTGACGTTTCTTGAGTAAGCATGTAAACTGTATGTCTAGATTGGACATTACAGTGATCTGCAATGTCCAATGTAGACATATTGTTGTATGTTTTTTTTCATTATATAAATTATATATTACAACGTATGGAACATTAGTAATTTGGAACAGAGGGAAAAATATTATCCTTAATATCATAAAACAAGAGGACACACTTATAATTTAATATTTAATAATTATATTACAAATAATTCAATTACAAAACTATGACAACTTTAATTACTTAGCTTGAACTAACTTCCCCTAACCATCATTGTGCATGTAAGGAATAAATGATGAATAACTGAGGCTTGCTTCAAAGATATTTATTTTTTTGTATTCGCAAAAAGGGCACCTCATTAAACTGGTTGTATTCTTCATCATTTGTGACATTATCAACCTCGATGATCCTTTGTTTTGCAGGGATAACAATGTGCTTCTTCTTGTGTTTAGGCTCGAGAACATAAAACACTTGTGCGACACGTTGTGGGAGTATCTATGGGTCGTCTTTGTGGCCTTTGTTGTTTAGAGACGCAAGGGTGAAGCCCATTTCATCCACCTCTACACCTTGTGGGTGCTTGACCATTGGCACTTAAATACAGGGATCTGTAAAGTTGTTCCATAGTTGAGTTTCCAAATTTATTCATTGTATCCATAATATGTGTTCTTGTTCCCCTCATTGTCTTCGACATCTACTCTAACACCACTATTTTGGTGCTGGCTCTTGTCGTCCTTTGCCTTAGTATAAAATATGAACCCGTTGATGTCATATGCTTACCATGATGTAACTAACATTAAGGAACCATCAGCCAATAAACGCATCATTTTTTCATCTTTTGTTATACCAATCGGGAGGTTTTGGTTCTTCAACCATGACATGAAACATCTTTTGAGCTCTTTCATGATCCAATCCTCTATGGAATATTCATTATCTTCACGAAGCTGTTGCAAGTGTTCTTGGATGTATGGCGCTGCAATATGTAACTGATGAAGGATGCTATAATGTGCATCTCGAACTCTTACAAAACTCTGATCGTTGAATGTTTTCCTTGCTTTTGTTCCTTTCTCTAGGAGCCTCCCCTCGTGTCGTGACACCGGCACACCTATTGGTTTTTCATCTTTCATGTAATCGTTATAGCACTCAAGAAACTCCTCAGTTGTGTAACAATATCATGGAACTCCTCAGGGTGAGCACGATTGCGTATGTAGCCCTTCATAATAGACATATAACGCTCATACGGATACATGTGATGCAGATAAATAGGGTCGAGGACAAAAATTTGATCTGCTATGTGAATCATATAATGCTCCATCATATCAAAGAAAGATAGTGGGAAGCACATCTTGAGTTGGCACACAGTCTCCCTCATTTGTTTACGTGTCTTCTCCAACTTAGCAATGTCGATTACCTTCTTGGATATAGCATTGAAAAACTGGCACATTTGTATGACGGCCATCTTTATGTATGGTTGTTTGACAACCCTGATTGCATTGAAAAATTGAGCATGTTATGACAGTCATGAGTGTTGTACCCAATCATCTTCAACTCAAACATTGAAACAAAATTCTTAACATTCGATGAGAAACCTGTGGGGACTATAACACCACATAGACACTTGCATATTGATTTTTTCTCCTCAAGTGTGAGGGTAAAGCTTACCGGTGGAAGGTAATACTTTCCATTTGGTCTTATCTGAGGATGAAGTTCCGTCCTTATTCCCATTTTTCTAGGTCCTTACGTGCTCTAAGTCCATCCTTTGTCTTATCTGGGATATCCAATAAGGTACCAATCGTGCTTTCAAAAACACCCTTTGCAACATGCATAGTATCTATCGCATGGCCAATCTCCAACTCTTTCCAGTATGGTAAATATCGATAAAATATCGATTGTTTTTTAAACAGTACATCTCCTAGAGCCTTATCATTTTACTCTTTTTTTCCTTTCGCTGCCTTACCGAAGACGGTATGGATATTTATTGGTTCGTGCCAAATCCTTCTCCTGTGTACCATCAAATTGATCCTTCATTGCACGATACTTGTGCTTTTTTTGATAAGAATCGTCGGTGCCGCATGTACATCAACTTATATGAGAAAGGAAGGTGCGTTGATAATGTTTGGTCCAAACATACTACACATCATGTCTTCCCTTTAACTGGTCCAATTAGTGTCAAGCGTGCGGGATTGTCATTGATGGTAACAAAAATCATGGCATACAATGTGAAGCTCACTTGTTTGTAAGCATCCCAAGCACGGATCCCATCTTCCCATAACTTTTTTATATCCTCCATTAAAGGTTCTAAAAAGACATCTATATCATTGCCAGCTTGTTTAAGACCAGAAATAAGGATAGCTAACATAAGATACTTACTCTTGTGATACAGCCATGAAGGTATGTTGTTTATGTTGTATAGGCTTAGAATCACTAGCCAAGTACTATATGGGTTTGTCATCTCACCAAAGAAATTCATTCCATCAGTACTTAAGCCTAGCCTTCAGTTTCTTGGATCTTTGGCAAATTCAAGATTGTTAACGTTAAAGGTTTTCCATTGTCGAGCATCGGCCGGGTGCCGAAGCTTCCCGTCCTTTTTGCGCCCATCAGAGGCTACATGCCAGATCATGAGTTCAGCGTATTTAAAGTTGGAGAATAGTCGCTTCAATCGATCTATTACTGGTAGGTACCACATCACAGGTGCTGAAACTTTTCTATTGTCGCTGTCTTGGTCATCCAGACTGCTACCAATGCATTTCTTCATCTTCCTCCCTTTCTTTCTTTTTTGTTGATCCACAAAACCTGAATCATCACTTTTATCATTCCTTTTGTACCGACTGGCATTGCACATTTGACATCTCACGTTGCTTGCGTACTCTTTGCGGTGCAATATGCAGCGGTTCGAACAAGCGTGTATTTTTTGTATGCCCAGTGTCAATGGTGACAACAATTTCTTTGCAAGGTACGTGGTACTTGGCAAATTGTTCTGTTTCAGTAATAATTTGGCTAAGAGCTCTAGCAATTCATTGAAGCTAGTGTCTGACCACCCATACTTGGCCTTTAGTGTGAGAAGATCAATCATCGTTTGCAATATCGTGCATTTTTTATCACACCCATTTGATTCAGCGTATAGAAGGTCTTTCGAAGTCTTCTCCAAAATTTGTAAGTTATCTAAGGTCTCGTTTTGTTCTCCAGTATTTCCTCGTGCTCAATGTGGCGCAACAGTTCCTCGACATCGAAGCCTTTAATATCGTGACTTTTATGAAACATATTACAATCATCGTTGTTTCTTTCATCTCTCCGTTTTGTGTTGTTTCCTTCTGAACTTGGCTCTTCGATGTTGGCTTCACCTCTTATCCTCTCTTTGTTGTATCCAATCCTAACTTTTTGTTCTCTAGTGCTTGGTGTATTCGCTTGTATCTCTCTATGTTTGGTCTATATTGAGTAGTTCTCATTGAAACTATTTTTCAACAAGTGCTCACAGATTGTTTAGGGCGTATCAAACATTACAACATTTTTGCACTTCTTACATGGACATCATAATCTATTTATTTTCATATGTACATTTCTGGTCTTAGCGGCTTTGACAAATAAAGTGACATTTTTGAAATATAGAAATAGATTTCCGCCAGCGCTATTGTACATCCAAGATCTGTCCTTCATCTTCACAAATCACTAATATAGAAAGAAATAAAGAGAGAAAACATTATAATATGGAGGATATAAAATCAACTAGATATACAATTAATTTTTCACTCTCTCCCCTGCCCCCACCATCACCATAATGTAGGTCTTATTATATATGTAAAATAGAGATCTAGCTAATTAACTATGTACTAATACTCTTAGAGATCAATAAAATTAGTTAGGATCTACAAAACCCGCCCTAAATCTACGCCTGTACATGCTAGGTTTACTTCAAACACTTCTCACGATATCTCGCCCTAAACCTATTAGAAAATCACATCATAAGACCATAAAACTTCCAAACATGACATGGATTTATCTTCTGGAGCAATATTCTTTGATTAAAAATAGAATGAAAACTGTCCCCCTTGTATTCCAAATTTCTCGATCACCGTACAGACACACTCTCTGAAACAGAATCGAACAGAGTGCCCCAACGAGAGGAAGGGGACGAGTATTTATACAAAAAATACCAATGTCGGACATGTTGAGATCATCATAAACGACACAATACAGGAGATAGCAGTGTCGTCAGAACTACGACACCAAAAACCGACACTGTAAGACACACTAGTTTTGGTTCTTTTTTACGTCAACCCGACCGACACTGATATGTTCATTATCAGTGTCGGTTTTTGTTAGATCATGTTTGTTCAACACTATAGTTTCTTTCTAGTGTCCGATGTAGATGGAGTAAGCAATGACCGACACTGGTGTCGTGTTCTGTACTATCGGTTACTCGTGATATCTACTGCTACCGATACTATTGTATAATGTGAGAAATTAATGTTGTTTTGTAGGATGATATCACTTACGTCTGAGATTATTAGTGTCACTACAGTGTCAGGTCGTAACGTTGGGGGCTATCGAGGTTTGTTAGTGTCGACTATTACGTTCGGCCGACATTGTTATAATTTTTTTAGCGACACGGTAGCCTCGTTTTGTAGTAGTGTTTTCGAGCTGAAAGTTACTTATCATGAAGAAAGATGCTCTTGCATGTTTAAACACTGAAGACACAAACACTGACAGCCACTGTGGAAAGCGACTTGCCGGTAGGGGTGTTAATAGGTGCACCTAAGTTAACCTGTAAACTTATTTACTTCAAAAAATGAACTAAATTCTCAAAATTGGCGGAGATTTTAAAAAACTTAAGTCATTTTGTTGAACTAAAAAGGTTTGTAGGGTAACCTAATTTTTTTTAGTTTTCACCTCTATGTAGCATATTTAGGACTGATAATATATGTCTACTAAGTGTATCATTAGTGATAATTATTAGAAGTATGATAATGAAACGACTATACCAAACTTTATGATCATCTTAAGAACGTGGCCAGTCTCTCTCTAGAGCAAGTCTAGATCTCCATGAAGGCATCCAGCTACCATACTTCAATTTTGTTGGTGTAATGCCTTCGTCATACATACGGTACGTATCTGATCTCAGAATCAATGTATCGTTAACAATTTCACCAACCCCAGCTTATCAGCTAGAAAGTCTAGTGCCATGTTTTCAAAGATCTACTATATATACAAATCATAAGGAACCATACCTTTTCTATTGCGTAATGGAAAATAGTGGTCGACAGCGGTGCGAACGGAGTCCATGGCGGTCGGCGTCGATGTTGGGAACGAGAGCGATCGGGGAAATCATACCTAGCAGACGAACGACACGTAGCCCCAGGCAAAGCGATGTGACTTCAGCTGGGCCGTGAGGGACTCGGTTGGAGTTTTGGATAAATCCAGTTCTGTGGGTTGCTCTGTAAAGCAGAAATTGTACTTTGACAAGATAGAAGAGAAGCAGGCAATTGGATTAAGCAACTAGCAGCAAAAAAGCCGTCGCGCTAACACGCATCCCAAAGCGGGTCGCCCATGTCTGGTCGCCGTAGGGAAGATGCATATTTTTGATCTGCTTCGATAGGAGATATCTACATACTCCTTCCCTTGGGTTTAAAATTGTTGTCGCCGAACCAATCGGGCACGACAATAATTTTGAAGTAAAGGGACTGTGTTTGTGTAATGCAGAGAATATTTTATGTGCCATTGAAAAAACTCAAAATTTCATCTCAATCATTGAAAAAATAAATTTTCTTTGACCGCCACCATTTGAGATTTTCATTCCCCTACATCCCACGCTCGAGTGAATTTTCTTTTATTTTTTAGAGATTTGTTTTTTCTTTTTCGTTATATTCACTGTAAATTTAACATATATTATGAATTAAAAATTTCACATTGATTTAATTTAACTTAGTTTTTAGATGTGCTAAACAACTTGATAAAATTCTAAAAGAAATCAGTATTTCTCTTTTATGATCTAGTATTTTACAAAAAAAAATAGTTTTAGTTTTCAACTTGTCTTATGCTGAACAACACGGGTCAATCTGTATCAGTACTTGATATGCGCGATCATAACAAAATGTTATATAAAAGCATTACTTCGGATAAAGTACAATACCTGACTGATGTATACGTGCTTCTCGATCTTCTGTCAGGTTGTGATAACTCTCGATTTGGTTGAGATATGACACACAATCGATGCAGCCTCAAATCAACACGATTCGAATCTCACAATCACAGCACCACTTCTCCTCTGGTTATCAACCGTGCGCACAAGATTGACCTCGCCAAGAAGGCTAATCCCAGCCTACAAATCGAAGAATACAAGTAAGAACAAGGAAGAACGCAACTCAATTGCGGAATCTGAATTAAATCTCGAAGTTAAAAAACCAACGAACCGTCAAACAACAAAACTATTTTATAACAGAGGAAAACTAATCAAAAACCTTTCTCTGATGACGGCGGCTACTGAATTTATAGATTTAGGATGATCTTAGGAGAAAATTCTAATACTAATGAGCCTAGAAAAGATACACGGCCCAAAGGCTAAAAGATAGTATCGCAGCACCGGAGCAATTTTTGGATGTCATTTTGTTTTAACGATTCCTTGTTTTAACGATTCCCACTGATTCTGGTCAAATTTGAAGATGAGACCGGTGCCGTTAGAAAGTTTATCTTGTTAGCTTTTCAACCATATCTAGAACATCCAAAACAGAACTCGTATGAGACTGAGACATCCGTTTTAGTGCAGACCGCTCCTAGAGTCTGAGTCAGACTAGAACCCAAGTTGTTTGGATCCCCTTCGGGGTTGAACGTGCAGTTCTGATCTTGAGCATCTCCAAGTCTTTCTTCATGCTTTTCTTGACTCTCTCTAATGTTTTTAAACATAAAAAAGTTATTAGGTAGCAATATATTCTAAAAAAAAGAAGACGTATTTAGGAACGAACTTACCTCTAATCTCAACTGTCGTGCGTGAGTTTAATCAATACTAATTTGAGGGCTCTTGTGTGTATCTAAAAGAGCGATATCCTCATCACTGATTCAAAACCTTTAGTGGTTACATGACTGGACTACAACTACCCAAAATCGTCTAGCCAACTAGAGGTGAAGCAGACAGCAAAAAATAGCAGCAACCGCCACAAGCAGAACTTGAGAGCAGAACCGAAACCCATCATGTCATCGTCTTACGAAGACTTCTCCTTCTAAAACCACCAATGCAAATGAGTGAGTACATAAGGTACTCAGCAAGCCCTAACACTAAGCAAAAGATCAGTACATGCATATATAGTTGTAGCAAAGATGAAGGTTTTGGGGATTACTTTAGCAATAAGCTAGTTTTATGCAGGATTCACTGTAGAAGCTTTTTAAATCAGAGAAAAACAACTCCCGTTACCGTCGTGATTTTAGTTGGGTGGACCTGAAGGAGATGTTCTTCAATCCCGCCAGTTCCCAAATTTTAGGTGGGCCTTCTGATACAAAGTCATAACAGCTCGGTGCTTAGCCAACACTTCCGAAAACACAGACAAATACCACCCACTCACACATTAAGGATATATAAGGAGACTAATGAAGCACAAGACAAGGCATGTCATAACCAGTGACAACGGACTTTTCGAAAAGATTATACACTCTGCAGAGGTTGTACACTTTACCGACAGGCCATGCGCTCTAGATCAAGGGAGTGACATGACGCTCACCTCACCTCCTCCGTCCATCCCTGTAAGGTCACCCGGGAAATATCAAGAGACGTAACCCAGTACAAAAGGTACTAGAGCTCTTAGGTACTTCAATTTCCACTGAGTGAATTGTCACAGCCACAAGCATCGCCGTGTGTACACCCCTGATCTCCGCGTTCTCTACTAGCCTCCAAGTTATATGGTTATACGAGAATCGCTGGGTTGAGATCCAACGAACCAGTCCTTATGCGGCTAAGGCGAGCGCTATTCACGAGAGGTGGATCCTATCAAGCACACAGCTAATACATATGCAGATAGCTAATCACCAAACACCAAGCACATAGCATAAGCCTCGTCCCCAACCAAAAACACTCATTCCTCTTCAATTTGTACCAGTTGTTCTACAACCCCATCCCACTTTATTTCACTCACACCACCAAACTCATTTTAACACATTTTGCAATAAAGTATAAGTGAGAGGTGTGGTGATGTAGACATCGCAAAAAGGGTTCCTAAGCATACAAGTAGCAAAGTGAAGTCCAGCATTAGCAAGCTAATGGTGAAAGACTAAGTTAATCAAGGATAGGGAACGCAATGGATAATCAAGGTACTAGATATCTCGTGCCAATACAATAATAGGCGCGAGCATCTCTAATAACTAAACCAAGTAGGATATTAACTAACACAACATTTTAAAGTAATAAAATATGTATAATACAAACAATTAAGGCAATATAGGAGCAAAGCGAAAATTATAGATAAATATGATCAAGGAGTCAAAGCTTGGCTGGAAACTCTTTTATCTTAATCTTCAAAGGGCCAGTCTTCAAGCTCTTCCTCGAAGTTCGAGTCTTGAAGCTTCGTCTTGACATCCGGTCTTTGGGCTTATCCTCGTACAACGAGTCTTCTAGCTCTTTCTCGAACTCAACGTTTGCTACACGTTCAAATACTTCTAATAAAACTACCGCAAAAGAAACAAAACTTGAGAGGAAGCAATAAGATCCAAAAAACTCTCGATCAGAACCAAATAAACTTCAAAGGGTAATTTGACGGTGCAAAATGTTATGCATGATGCAATGGTTACATTATTAGGGTATTTAGTGAAGAGCTCATTAGGTTCATTTTATCATATACTTAGTGCTTCGTGATCATATGGGTGAGCTATGCATGCATCAGGTTATATTTGGATGATGCAGTGGGACTTATTTGGGTGTTTTTAATGGTAGGCACATGTAGGCACCTTGGGTGTGGGTGCACGTCTAACGAGGCATAAGTATGTCTTGTGTATAAGTGTGCACATGCATGAGCCTTTGTGTAGTGGTTGCTATAAGGTCATGTATGTCCACTACTATAACCTTTATAAAGGTGTGAACCTTTATAACGGTAAGCGATGAAAGTACATGATACACGTGTGTCATTTTACAGTTATTCCTAGTTAATATTACTTACTACCAGTTAGGCATTAGCTTATTGGTTTATCTTAACTAATACCAGGCTAAGCATGTGATAACTAACAATTAATGATTAAATTTATGTTTATAATATAATATGTGGCATGAGTAAAAGGGGTGTGACATGCACATATAATTAACTATTATGATATTAAGCTTCAAGAATAAATTACAATAAAAGATTCGCATAAAGGCGATAAACACCAAATAAAGAAATAAGTACTAAAGCCTGGTTAAACTTCAATAAACAAATCATTAAGAAAACCATAATGAACAAAGTTTAACTCTAGTTTGGAGGGTTTTATGAGGTGGAGCTCCGGATTATGATTACAACGGTGAAAGAATCGTCAGAATCGGAGTTAGGATCGAAAATTTATGGCTATTTGAATGTGTATGAAAGGTCTAGGGGCCTATTTGTAAATAGTAGAAAGGTTACAGAAAGTTATCTGTAATTATTAGAAAGGTTACAAGGGATCTACATGTAATTTTTAGAAAGATTAGGGCGCTAGGTGTAAAATATTTAGGACTAAATTGTAATTAAAGAAAAGGCCAAAGGGTATTTGTACAATTACTAGGCTTAAAACATAATTTTACAGAACAGCCAGGGTTTAGATCAAAAATGGTATTTTTCTGAAATTTCTGGAATTATTTTATATGGGAAAAGGCTTAGGAGTATATTTCTGGGTACAAACCTCAGGTGTATAGCATAAGCCATAGAGGGAATGACATGTGGGGCCGGTGTGTTTTCTTTTATTTTTCTTTGTAAAAACTAGGCCGGTTTATCTGGATCGTATCTGAAGATGGGTGCTCTTGGTTAAAGTGGATACGTGGACATTTGTAGGCCGTTGATCAGAGGATGAAGGGCCTGAGTTTAAAGGGACGCGAGGACACATCTGGGCTGGCTATTTAGAAATCGGCGGTTAGGATTTAAAATGGTGGTCAGTTTAATCTCAGCGGCCAATCAATGATCGGGCGGCTGGCAGTGGCTCCAGCCGGCCTGATGGTGCCAGCGGCGGCCGGAACAGAGGAAGGCGGCGGCGCCATGGTCGACGGGCCGCCGGAGAGGCGAACCTCGGCCTCCGACCACGGTTTTCAATGGGGAGTTGTCCATAAGAGAGAGGAGGGCGAGGCAAACCTACTGGAGGGGTTCTCAGCGTCGGTTTCTTCCCCGCGGTGGCTGGCGACGGAGAGGACTGAACGGCGGTGGTGGCGCTCGGTGAGGGAGAAGCAGAAGTGATCGGGCGCCAAGCAAAGTGGTCGAGGAGTAACAGGAAGCCGCGGTGAAGATTCTAGAGGGCTCGGTTGAGCGAATTAGCCCGTCGAGGCGGGTGGTGGTAAGGAGGCCCGGTGGCGCTTGACGGCGAGCTCGAGCAAGGATGGATCAAAGCCGATTTGTTGGGGGAAAGAGAGAGGGGTGAGCAGCACACAAAAACACGAGCTCAAGTGCCCCTTTTATAGCCGAGAGAGTGAGAGCAAGCTAGGGGAGGGCGGAGCTGCGCTGGCCACGAGCTGGTGCATTTGGGGTCCCCGGGATTCGGCAGGCACACAGTAAGGTGACACGGCAGGGCAGTGGCGTGATGATGGCTCCGGTGCGAGGTCACCATGGCAATGATTGCGGCGAGGACGGCGGTGGCACGGCGCTAGTGGTTCCGAGGTTCCGGGGATGTGGCAGTGCGAGTAGGGCACGTTCCAGGTCCTCGGTGGCATGATGGCGCGCGGCAGAGGCGAGCTTGGAAGTGACACGCAGGGGAAGGGCTGGCGCGGCGAACTGGCTCGTACGTGGTGCTGTCTGGCCACTTGGGGAAGGAGGAACAGTGGGGAGGCGGGCTGGGCCGTGCGTGAGGGAGGGAAGAGGAAGGCAGGCATATTGGACTGGGCCGGAGCAGGGGAAGGAAGGAAAGCGCAGCCCAGTGCGGGGAAATGAAAGAAAAGGGGCTAGGCCGAAGAAAGAAAAGGAAATTTGGCCCAAAACAGGTTTGATCAATTTCTAAGGATTTAGATTTCAAACAAGGATTCAAATTTGATTTAAATTCAAATTCAAATTCAGAGGAGCTTCGGCATTTAAGATTCAAATAAAACTAGAAAATAAAATAAACTAAAAGAGAGAAAACAATCACTTAATCAAACTCAAGATTTTATAATTTTGAAATTCCCAATTTAGAAAAATTTTGATTTAAGTCAGATTTTGAGTTTAGAAAAATTTAGTTAGCATTTTAGGGTTAGAATTTTTTTAAATTGTGAATTTTTAAATTGGATCAAAATTGGGGATGTTACACATCTTCAATGAAAAATATTTTGAAGTATTTTTTTTACTCGGGAGTGGTATGTAAGGGAATAAAAATCTCAAATTGTGATACAGAAGAGAGAATCATTTTTTCAGTGGTTGAAAAGAAATTTCAAGTTTTTTTAGTGGCACACAAGTAATTTTTTCTTTGTAATGGCCGTGCGGCGGACTGGCAGTGGACTTATTTGTTCTACGATACACCTTTCATGTGCCTATGTGATATGTGAAAGGCCAGGAAGACGAAAACGCTGTCTAGATAGAAATCTCAAAGTATGCAACGTATTAACATCGTCAGAACCTCGGAATCGGTAGAGGTAGAGATCGACTATAGGTAGACAGCATATGTAGCCATGTAGGAAGTACAGTAAATACCGGCCAAATTTTGGTACAAATGCTAGTTCAAAATTCAAAATAGAAAATACATATATACTTAGCAGTATTAGAAAAAAGTTTTTTAATTTCAAAATTATAAATGGCTATTGTTGACGCTGAAAAGATCCGAGTCAACGCACCGCGTGCACGTCCGCGTGCGGAACGGCGGGATCGTCTAGGTGCACCTAAAAAATCAAGCTCGAGAGGCACCCTGTTGGAGCGAGACTTTTCTAGCGTTGATCCGGACTCGGCAGACTAGTCAGATTGTCTTCATAGGTCACCGCCGAGATGGAAGAAAAACAGCACGAAAAGTCGAAGATTAGGGTTTGGTGAGGTACATATAAATGTAAATGTTTTTGACGATTGGGGGTGTCTCCTCAATCAGTCTGAGGTCTCTTTTTACAGAGGTGAGTGGTCTTACCCCGTGGAGTCGTGATCCTGTTAATTAGAAAAATAATCAACCTGATTAATTACTAAAAACTGCCGAACTGACTCCACCAGAGTCTCCGGCACTATGTCGGATACTTCGGTCACCGAACACTCCGATGTTGCGTCGGATATTTTGGTGTGTAAATCTCCGAGACCCAAGATCCTGTCGGATAGTCCGGCATTGTGCCGGACAGTCTGGTGCGCAAAACACCCGAATTCAAGAGCGCTCACCGGACACTCTGACATTATGCTAGATACTCTAGTGGACGAAACACCCAAACCCGAAAGGGCTCACCGGACACTCCGGCATTGTGTCCGATACTCTAGTGTGTTACAAATTTTGAGTGCCAAGATATGCCCCTTTGTTTTTTGGCAAAGCTAGTGTGCCAAAAATACTTTAGAGACAAAATTTGCCTCATGGTGATGAAACGCATCGGCATCTTTGCTCTAAGGACGATAATATTATATCGGCAGTGTTTTGTTCTAAGGGTGATAATTAATATTCTATGGACCATAAACTCCCAGTACTGCTCAACTAGGAGTTACACTCACTTGTTTAGGTCTCTATTTCTTTTTGATGCATGAAGAAGATCGTGGAGACACTATTTTGTGAGGTGGATCACTTATTTGGCTATATCCTTGATTTTTCTCTCTTGATTGCGCAACCTTTGCAATCTTCTCTTTTGAGTTTTAGTTAAGCCAGAGAGACATCGTCTCGGCCGAAAGCATTTGCTAAGAGAGCAACTATTGTCTTTAGAGTTTTGAGGATCTAAGGCATTTTATGGACTAGTCCGATCATTTTTAGCAATCGGTCCTTTTGGTGGCTCCTTAGTAACCACATCTATGCTTCTAATTCTAACCACATTGTTGACCGGATTCGAGCGATGGGAATTTGATCGATCTTTACTTAGAGGTGGATTTCCATCGCATTTTGTTGACGGATCTTTCTAAGTGGCCTTTTTATTCGTATATTTTGATAAAAGGTAACCAAAAGTGAGTTTGAAATTTACCTTCTTGTTCTTCTCTTTTGTTTTGTTTATTTTCCACCTCTCTACTTCAGGATTTTTTGGCTTAAGCATCTTTGGTTGGGTAGTAGCATCAACTAAGCCTTGAGCCTTCTTTGCTTGCCCCCCGAGTCTAGGGGCTTTGATGGTGATCTTCAAAGACTCTTTACCATTCGAAGATTTTTTCAATACCACTTCCCTTGAAGGATTTGTGTTCTCTTGCCTTTCCTCCCCGATGATTACATTCTTGCCTTTGGTTGTATCGGATTGTTCGGGTCGAATCAACACTTTGACATTTTTTAAATAAATGGTATTAATAGGAAAAAGATGCCTATCTATTTGCATTTCCTTGAAGGCCAATTGTCTATAATTAATGGCCGATTGAATTTGCCTTCGAAATACATTACAATCGTTAGTGGCATGAGAAAAAGAATGATGCCACTTACAATAAGCACGCCGCTTTAACTCGTCAAATTGAGGAATAACGTGTGACATCTTGATGTAGCCTACTTTATGCAATTCATCAAATATTCTATCGCACTTGGCTACATCAAAAGTAAACTTCATCTCTTTTTGCTGATTTTTATGAATCGGCTTGAGAGAATCACAAGGATGAGAGCTAGCTTTAGATGGCCATGAGAATTCAGCCACATAAACATCATGATCATCATCGTCCGCCTTGTTAAATTCGCAACCGACTAAATAAATAAGACGATTGACCTTTTCATTCAACTTTTGCATTTTTTTAGACCCTTTAACTCTATTTTTATTAGCCATAGCTTTCTGCAATACTTGGCTAACATCGTAAAAGTCTTGACTTTCTAGCTTTTTTTTATGACAATCATGCAAACCAAAACAAGCTATATCAGCTAAGTTCCTATCAGAAATTGTCAAACTGTAGCATCCGTTTCTAGTATCTCTAGATCTTCTAACATAATCAACAATCGATTCATTGATTTTTTGTTTAACCGATATGAGATGTGACAATTTCAATTTAGTTTCACCGGTAAAGAAATACTCATGAAACCTTTTTTCAAATTGAGACCACTATAAATAGAATTGGGTGGCAAAGAAGTGCATCAAGTAAATACCGCACCCGAGAGAGACAAAGCGAACAGCCTCATCTTAAGAATATCATTAGAATTTGCCTCCCCACATCGTATAGTAAATTAGCCTATATGTTCCATAGTAGACCTACTATCATCACCGGTGAATTTGATAAAGTAAGGAATCTTAAAACCATGCGGAAACGAAACATGCTTGTAATTTTCAGGGTATAGTTTTTGATATGATCGGCTTTATTTTTGGGATCTAAGCCGAATGTTGTTCTAAACATTTCTACCAACTCCGCTCTAAATTCGTCTATGCTTTTCACATTGGTTCCGGACCGATTTGGAGCTAAGTTATGAGGTGGTGTACTATACATATTTGGCAGTGAATAGTTCAGTAAAGGGTATGAAGTATGATGCAATGTACCATTAGCAAACCCACCAAAAGAATTTTTATGATGAGCAGTTTTATGATGTGGTGGGATTAGATCACAACATCGGCTATATAGGTATTGGCTAACCGAATTAATGACTGTAGCATCCGTGAACTGCACTCCAATATTAGCTAAATTACCAATAACAGTTCGGCTTGATGAAGGTTGCGGATCGGAAGTTTTAGAACTTTGCCAATTCAATGGATTGATAGATCTTTCGGCATTAGAAGTAGATGCATCAAGAGTATTGCCAGACAGTTTTCTATCAACTTTTTCTTCCATTGTTTGTAAACGAGCAGCCATCACATCAGTAAAATTTTTAGATAATGCATCAAACTTATTATTAAGACTCGCACAAACAGCAGAATCAATCATGTAGGTGATGTCGGAATCGAGAATAGATGTGTGCGTATTAGTAGTTACCTCCGATTTAACCGGTGGTAGAATAGGATCTTTGACTTGTTTAGTATTGCCTTGCCGATCCTTTGTGTAGCATGCCATGAGTTCTTGAAGTTCTTGATCATCTCGTGCCTTCTTACGTTCCATGAACGCCTTCTGAACTTCCTCAGGAATTTTCTCAAAAAATGCCATCACGATATTCGCTGTAGAAATCTCGGACGACATAACGTGAAAAAGATGATTCGATCGGACAACTAAAATCTTTCTTCCCTAGAGGAGTCGTCAAAAAGTGTGTTGATGCCGAAAAGATCTGGGTCAACGCACAGCGCGCACGTCCGCGTGCAGACCGGTGGGATCATCTAGGTACGGTCCCAATGGCACCTGAAAAATCAAGCTCAGAAGGGACCCCCGTCGGAGCGAGACTTTCTTAAGGTTGATCTAGGCTCGGCAGGCCAGCCGGATCGCCTTCAAACATCGTCCGGATGGGAGAAGAACAGCACGAGAGGTCAAGTAAGAGGATTAGGGTTTGAAGAGATACATAGAAAGTAAATATGTTTTCACGATTGGGGGTGTCTCCTCAATTGGCCTGAGGCCTCTTTTTATAGAGGTGGGGTGGTCTTACCCCGTAGAGTTGTGATCCTATTAATTAGAAAAGTAATCAACCTGATTAGTTACTAAAACCTGCCAAATCGACTCCACCCGAGTGTCTGGCACTATGCCGGATACTTCGGTCACCAGATACTCTGGACAGTTCGATGCGTGTAAATCTTCGAGACCCGAGAGAGCCTACCGAATAGTCCGGTATTGTGCCGGACGGTCCGGTGCACAAAACACCCAAACGCGAGAGGGCTCACCGGACACTCCGGCACTGTGTCGGATACTTCGGTGAACGAAACACCCGAACCTGAGAGGGCTCACCAGACACTCCGGAATTGTGCCGGATACTCCGGTGGGTTGCAAATTTTGAGTGTCAACAACTATGATCAAATATTGCTCGATTTTTCTTTTTCTTTTATTTGGTTTTTAACTAGTGTCATTTCCTGTTCAAATTTAAATCCATGTATTTTTAAGAAATGTTTTACCATTTCCTTTTTCTCCTTACTTTTCAAGATGCAATCCCTTCCTTTTTGTTCCAAAAAATTATTCCAATGTATAAAATTATTAGTCATGGCCTAAATATCAATAAAGTAAATAATAATAAATATTTACATATTTGAATAATTTTTTAAATAAAATAAATTAATAAAGTTGATGTAAGAAATTAATGATATTGTTCACACCCAAAAATTGCATTCTAGGAAGACCGAAAGCTCCGGTTTACAAAAGTTTCAGATTGGCAGACCGAATATGACCAAAAATATCTAAGTCCCATCCAGTAATGGTTATTTCTCAATAATTATTTTTTAATATGTTTTTTAGACGTGGAAGATATTTCGAAGAGTTTTGCTAAATTCTACTAAAAATGAATGAAGTGCTTGAAAAGTGCTAAAGATGAAGCCAAATTCATGTTTTGAATGTTCCAAAACGTAGCCCTCATCGAGACAATCAAAACAGATATATGAGTCACCTAATTCGGAGATCGAAAGAGGAAATTATGGCCTTAGCAAAAGGCGTCCGAGTCGTCTCCGAGGTGTCCAGCAATTTGTCGGAGTGTCCGACAACCCTCTCTGAGCCCAGAATTTTGCCCACTGAAGTATTTGGTACATTATCAGAGTGTCCAGCACTTTACCGAACACTCCGATGAAGTCGATTTTAGTAGTTTTAATAGGAGATCTGATCTCATATATAACTTAATTAATAGGGTCTGTGATTACATGGAATAAGACTATCCAATCTCTATATAAAGAAGCTCATGACGGATTGAGAGAACCTCTCTCTAATTGTCAATCAAATATATCTTTACTTTTTTATCTCTTTTATCTTAATCTCTTTCAAACCTTAGTTTATGTTCTTCCTTCGTGTTAACGGCATTTGAAGGCGATCCAGCTGCCCTGCCGAGCCTGAATCAACCCAAGATGTTGCTCCGATGAAGTTCCTTCTGAGCTTGATCTTTTATATGCTGTTGTTGTCGTAATCAAGCGATCGTGTTGTCCCACACACGGATGTGCCTGTGCTGCACTGAAGCTTTTTAGCGTCTAATAAATATCAATATTTTAAAATCGAAGAAATCCTAAAATATTATGTGAGGATTAGACGACTTACCTCGATACTGCAGACATGGGGTGTCGCATCCATTATGTCGAGGAAGTGGAAGTGTGACGTCGAAGTCGATGCACCCAACGAGAAAGTGACTGAGCAATGGCGTGCAAGCAGTTTCCAAAAAGTCGTATTCACCCACTCTCTTGATGTGGGACTTCCGTGATGACTTCTACTAATTCTCACATCCATACACTAGCATGCATGAGAGTGAAGAACATCTAATCTATTCGGTATTCCCACACCCATTCACCCACCTCTACTTTTCCTTACAATAACGGGCTAAAGAATTGCACTTGCCGCCGCGAATGAGATTTAATTCGATATTCGGTATTCCCACACCCATTCACCCACCTCTACTTTTCCTTCCAATAACGGGCTAAAGAATTGCACTTGCCGCCGCGAATGAGATTTAATTCGATATTTGTTAGGATGGGAGTATATATATATATATGTTTTCAGCAGTCACTATGTTCTTACAGGAGCTACCACGAAGTCATCACAGATTAATTATCTCAATTTTATGCATGCAGAATATTTAATTTTAATAAACAAGAAAGTGTAGAACAACATCTATCATTGTTTAGGCCCCAGCTATTAGTAGGTACAGTACGCATGCTCGTTTCAACATGTGTAAGGGGACAAACTTCTAATTGCTGCCCAAAAATCCTCTCGCCACTCCTATAAAGTGGCGGGTGCTCTCAAGAATCATCAGCGACGAGGTAACTTGCACTGCTTGCTTCACCGTCCTCTGATCACCCGATCGATCCAGTATCCGTTCCCTGCTCCAGTTCTTCACCCATGGAGAACATGCTCCACTTGACCCCGGCCCAAGCGAAGCTCCCCAACTGTTTCGCTCTTGAGCCGGAACGGTTACCATCAGCGATCACCTCCCATGCTGTCACCCTCCCTGTCATAGACATGTCCCGCAGCCGCGAGGAGGTCCGTCAAGCTATGCTCGACGCCGGCAAGGAGTTCGGCTTCTTCCAGGTTAATTAATCAGTAGTGAAAACCCTCAACCAAATTAAGCGTCATTCGATGATATTGTTAGTGGTGCTAAATTACTTCAGCAAATATATAACAGAAGTTAAGTAGGCGATCATGTCTATCTGCACCACAGGTTGTCAACCATGGAGTCTCGGAGCAAGTGTTGAGGGAGATGGAGCTGACCTGCGAGGAGTTCTTCCAGTTGCCAGCTGAGGACAAGGCGCATTTGTACTCGGAGGACAACGGCAAGCTCAACAGGCTCTTCTCCGGCTCCACCTTCAAGACCAGCAGCAAGAACTACTGGATGGACTGTCTCCGCCTCGCGTGCACCATCCCCGGCCTCGCCGACAGCGTGAACGACTGGCCGGAGAAACCCCGGAGGCTCCGGTATGGCACCCTCAATCACTACAAAACCGTCGAGATCATTAATAATGGAGCAGGAACAGGTGTTTTGTTTGATAATTTGTTTCGCTGATATTTTGATCTAACTGATGTGCTGTCGACCATCTACAATTCTGATCTACAGTGAAGTTGTTGAGAAGTTCGTCGTGCAGACGAGAGGCATGGGTTTGGAGATACTGCAGCTGCTGTGCGAGGGGCTGGGGCTGCAGTCCGGCTACTTCGAAGGGGAGCAGACCGCCGGCAACGTGTTCGTCAGCATCATCCAGTACCCGCCGTGCCCGAACCCGAGAAAAACTCTCGGCCTGCCGCCCCACTGCGATCGCAACCTGATCACCATGGTCCTCTCCGGCGCTGTCGCCGGCCTCGAGGTATTCTACAATGGCGACTGGATCAAGGTCGAGCCACTGCGCAACGCTTTCGTCATCAACTACGGTATCCAGCTCGAGGTAATAACCAATAAGAATACTCCTAGTTTATCAGTTATTCTTTCGCAGTGGTGTCGACACGTGCTGCTGCCAGTGGGACCATTCTTATCGTTGGTCGCAGGTTGTGACAAACGGCACCATCAAGAGCGCCGAGCACCGCGTAATGACCAACACGGCGTCGCCACGGCTGTCGGTGGTGACGTCCCTGATGGCGACCGACGAGTGCGTCGTCGGCCCCGCGGAAGAGCTGCTCGGCGAGAGCAACCCGGCGCGCTACCGCGACACCGTGTTCCGCGACTTTATGCGCCTGTACAACAAAGCCCTCGAAGAGTCCGGCGGAGACGTCAAGCAGGCCATCAAATACTTCAAGATTTGATGATCGTCCTGGTCGATCTCAAGCCTCACCGTCTCCGCACGTGCTAAGGTGGATACTAACCAGCCACGTATTCGTGTGTGTGCTGGGATAATATACGACGAAATAAAAACGAAAAATAAGTGATAAATGATTGCTGGGTAAGTGTAACCAGTTATATAAAGTATTCCCACCGTTCTTGAATTGATATTTTATGGACAAGAAATTAGTGTAAAAAAACTGCACTTATTTGTTTGTCCTAACAATATCAATTTGAAAATGAAAAGAGTACAATTTATGCACGTGATATTGTATGGTTATAGAGCATACGTGCGTGTAATATGTTATATATGATCATGTAACTAAATGCTTGAGTTTTCATGTTGTACGTGCCTGCACACGGAATGCCCGTGTTTGCCGAGTGCCAAGAGCACTCGACAAAAGATCAAAAACACTCGGCAACGAGTTTGCCGAGTGCCACCTACGGCATAGACCACTCGACCTACCTTTTGACGATAAAGAGCCATTTACCGAGTGTTTTCTGTCGGGCACTCGGTAAACTCTTTGCCGAGTGCCCTTTAAACCCTTGGCAAAAAAAAATAGACCGAACGGACAGAAAAAAGTGACAGAGAGTTTGTCAAGTGCCTGCATACGACACTTGGACAAATATTTTTTGTTTGTCGAGTGCCAAGCTTACGGCACTCGGCAAAGACTTAATGTCTGGGTAAAAACACTCGGCAAACGCTAAGTTTTTGCCGAGTGTTTTTACCCAGACACTCAGCAAAACCTGAGGCACTCGGCATAATATTTTTTCGAAATGTTAAAATTAGCTTAAATCACACATAATTCACATCACAGACAGTTTATATAAATCACAAACATATATATCACATCACAGACAATTTATATAGCAAAAAAACACTTAAATCACATCACAGGCAGTTTATATAAACAAGTCTCACACAAAATACAATAAACATCTATCATATTAGTTTGCTTCACACATATATAGTCCAATAGTTTCACACACAGATCAACAACGAGGCCACTACGGCGTGTGAGGCGATTGATTCGATGGCGCATGATTCAATGCCGCCGATTGATTCTGTACAAAGGAGAAAAGATTGCATATGTTAGAAAAAATTTAAAGTAGAAACAAACAACTTAAAACATTCATACTCACAGAAGTAGTTGCAGGAGAAGGTGGAGGAATTAGCTCTGGTGGCAGAGGTTGACCCATCCTCTCGCTAAGACTTTGCATCCACTGAAACATATGCTCCATTCTCTGCCGCTCGGCCTCTTGCCTTTGCCGATCGGCCTCTATCCTCGCCGCCATCTCCTCTCTTAGCCTCCTCTCTTCTGCCAGCTCGGCCTACAATATTTCACCTCAATATTACAATACAAAGCAAAAGTATGTAAAAATCAAAGAACGATGAATAAAACATAAGTAACCTGAAGTGCCTCCATCCGAGACTGTGCAGTGGCTGGTCGTGGGCGTATGGCCGGGCTTGAACTCGAGCTCCTAGCTCGAATCTGAGAGAGAGTGGGAGTGGTGGCCGTGTCGAGTGTGCTGTCCCCAATCCAGTACCGCTCGTGCTTTTTGCCTCCTCCTACCCTCATGACGACTTCTCCATCAAGGTCCTAGGTACTCGGATCGTACTCTTGCCCATGGACCTTTCTTGCCATCTCAGTGTACTCACTGAGACGGCTGTGGATGGTCGCATTGCTGTACGCCGAGGGCGGGTCCTCTGAGTTGTACTCGACGTCGGATGTTGCCTTGCCCTTGTGGGCCAAAGCCCATGCCTTGAACTGAGAGCAAAGCTGGCTACCATGTGACGAGGACTGCGAAAAAATAGCAAAATGAGTACAAATTATGCAGAATTGAGCGTTATAATAAATAAATGGATTCGCGTACCCATCTAGCCGCGTATTCGTCAAGGTTTAGGTTGCCTTGATGGTGTGGTGCACCTGGCATCATCAAACAACGCTCCCGACAAGCGTTGTGCGTCTCCTCCCACTCGACGGCGCACTACTTATTCACCATCTCTTCCTAACACTGGATATGCTGGGCGCACCACCACGGAGGCACCTACATATCATTAAGTATATGACATATAAAAAGATCAAATTAAGCGTACTAAATCTCAGAAGAAAGCAGTATTAATGTTTTTTATTTACCTGCAGGTATTCTTCCCGGGTCATCCTCATGGTTCTTGCTTGAGTTTTGGTGATCTTCGTGTCAAGGTATGTAGCATGGTATGTTATAATAGCCTGGATGCGAGCCTCGTAATGCATGTCCTTGACGAGATTGACACAGGCCTTATGAGCCACAGCAGCCGCCTTAGCCTCGTATCCGTCTTGGCATCTGAAGAAATCCTGCATATAGACACGATGTATCCAATCATTATTTAGCAATGCCAAATAAAAACTAAATATAGTGCGAGGAATACTTACCCACAGCTCAGCCGTCACCCGCTCCGCCTTGTTGCGAAAGACCCTGCTATCTCGATCTGGTACATCAGGAAAGGTGATGTAGTGGTCTCATGTGTACGTCGGCTCATGCCCTCCGCCATACGCAACCAGGCCCGAAAAGTGTAGCCTGCACAAAAGACCAAGGATGCCATTAACATGGCGTTTATGATCACCTGCAGCCACAAGCATCCAACCTCTGCCTAAGTGATTAAGATAAATCATTAGTTTCTATTGTGATTTTCAACATATCTAATGAAAAATAAATGACAACTTATTAAGTAACTTACCTAGCACCAGTAGGCCAAATTAGCAGGCGTCTGTCACACGGTATCGGTCGGGTCGGGAGGGTAGAGGGACCTCGCAACCAGACACCCGACGTTCCAGAGGAAGCTGAACCCAATGTCGCCTCCTCCTGCTCCTCCTGCTCGTCATCCTGCTCTTGCTCCTCCTACTCCTCATCTTGCTCCTGCTCCTCATCCTGCTCATGCTCCTCTTCCTGCTCGTCCTCCTCGGGCGACGACGGTGGTACAGGAGACGGTGGAGCTACAGCTGTCTTGCCTCTCCCTCGACCTCTGCCTCCACCCTTTCCATGACCCTTGCTAGACCCCTCAGCTGCATCAGAACCTCTTTTGTACAGCGATTTTACCTTTCTGAAACCGCCAACCATCTTTGCCCAATCACCAGCAATAAAAAAGAGTAAACCAATCAGCACAGATAAACAAAATATATTTAGAATGAGATGCAAAAAAGAAAATTAAAAAATGAACTAGTACTAAAAAACAAAAATTAATTATTAGTACCGATCATACATGTATTAAAAATAATCATCATGATCGGGATTAGCTGGATCATAAGTCTCATCATCACTATCACCAATGTCAATATAATCGTGCCCAAGCTTCGAAGGAGGAATGGTGTCATCACTGTCATTGCCTAAATCTCGCTTAAGTAATTCTAAGTCCTTCACATTATGAACCTCGTCTCCAGCGTCCTCGTCAATAGCCCTTTCATTGTCTACTTCCATTCCGATCGCTTCGGTTAGGTCTATCTCAAAAGTACCTTCTAGCCCATTTTCTTGAAAGAACTCTCCGTCATATGTGTTGTAATCTTCATTGTTTGGGACCGGTAATTTACCGTGTGGAGATACCTTGTACACAACATCCCAACCCTTAAGACGGTCGTCGGTTTGGCACGGGTAAGAGAGATAATAAACTTGTGTGGCATGTTGAGCCACAATATAGACATCGTCTCCTGGTAAGACGGATGATTGTCGAATTTTGACTACCCCAAGATTAGGGTTCCGTCTCTTTACTGCAGGATCAAACCAATGGCATTTGAATATTACAGGATTAAGAGGTTTGCAACCATAAAACGTGAGTTCATATATTTCTTCAATTCTTTCATAATACTCGACCCCACCAAGGCCTTGCGTAAAAACTCCAGTATTTGTCGTTCTTCGCTCGGGCCGACTATGCTCATGTTTTGTTGTGTGAAAGCGATATCCATTCACGTCATAACCGGTAAATGACCTGACCCTACAGGCACAGCTGTCGGCGACCTGTCTCAACTTGGCACTCATAGACGCATCGATTTGGCCCTGCGAGATAAATCAAAATAGTTCTTTGTATTATTTACACATACGAGCAACTTGTAATGTCAAACTAAGTACGAGGTAAATTAGACAGTATCTTATGTTTGAACCAAGACATGAAATCGGGCATTCCATTTCCCGCACCCTGTCTAAGAAGTGTCTCAGCTTCATGCAGGGTAGGTTCCCTTGATTCACGCCAGAATTGATGATGAAATTCTTGCATGTACGGCTCCACTTCGGAAAGGTTGGTCAACACATATACCATAATATTGTGCCACTCTTCATATTTTAAGGTCTTATGGGTCGCATCACTTTCACTTCCGAGTTGCCCTCGAAAAATGCTGAGGTTCGATTCGTCTTCGCTCGCATTGTAACGAGCGGTTGGGTTATGCACGTTAGAAAGGTTGTCACAATACTATTTTGTTGTGAAGTTTGACACCTCCTCCAGAATGTATGCCTCTGCGATGGAAGCTTCAATTTTGCATTTATTTTTACATTTAGTTTGAAGAACCTTTTGACATCTCTCAATTGAATAGCACCAACGGCCCTGCACAGGCCCCCCCATTCGTGCCTCGTACAGGAGGTGCAAAATCAAATGCTGCATCGGATTGAAAAAGTCGGGTGGAAAGATCTTCTCTAACTTACAGAGCAACACAGGTGCCATTCTCTCCATGTCTGCAATCACGGTCCGAGATAACTTCTTAGCACAAAGCTGACGAAAGAAATTGCTCAACTCTGTCAGCACTAACCAGACTTGCTCAGAGACATAGCCTCGAACCATCACCGAAAGAAGCCGCTCAAGCCATATGTGGTAGTCATGACTCTTTAGCCCATTGATTCGCATAGTAGATAAGTTCACTCTCCTCATCATATTCGATGCATACCCATCAGGGAACATTAAATTTTAGAGCCATTATAGTACTTCCCTCCTTTGTGGCCTCTTCAGAACGACTTCGGCCTTAGGCTTGCTCCAAGACTTGCCGCCTCTAGGAGGCACCATTTCTTGCTTTGGTCTATCGCATAACATTGTTAGATCCAATATAGCCTTAACGTTGTCTTTTGTCTTATCAGGAATGTCCATGATTGTTGCCCAAAGAGCCTCGGCAACATTCTTTTCAGTGTGCATTACATCAATATTATGTGGAAGTAGAAGGTCATCAAAGTAGGGGAGCCTACATAAGCCCGACTTCTGAGTCCAGGCATGTTGCTCACCATATCCCACAAAACAACTTTCTTGTGCACTGACCTCGAGAGCATCTATTTGAGCACGAAGTGCGGCACCTGTCATCATCTGCGGTGCAGACTCTGTAACTACGACACCTTTCGTAAAGTTCTTGATGTCTCGTCTAAATGGATGGTCAAGAGGGAGGAACTGTCGATGTTTGTCGAACGAAGAATACTTGCCACCCTTCTTCAACCAAATGAACTGCAGAGCTACCTTGCATACTGGGCATGGGAACTTCCCGTGAACACACCAACCGCAGAATATCCTATACGCCAAAAAGTCATGCAGGGAGTAGTGGTTCCAAACATGCATTTTAAAGTTTCTCTTTGTAGCTCGGTCATATGTCCACACCCCTTCCTTCCAGCATGGAGCAAATCATCAATCACAGACTCTATGAACACACTCATTTTATCCCCCGGGTGTTCGGGAATTATCAACGACAAGAATAAGTTCTGTCGTTGGAAGAGGACATCCGGAGAAATTGAGAGGGATGACGAACACGGGCTAACAAGTATATGGGGCAGCCATCATTCCATAAGGATTGAACCCATCTGTTGCCAGCGCAATACGTACATTTCGAGCCTCTAAAGCTTTGTCGCGATGAATCACATCAAAATGGATCCATGCTTCACCATCAGAAGGATGTACTAGCTTCTCAGAATTGTATCGATGTCCATTTTTATGCCACGTCATCTGTTTCGCAGATTTCTCAGTCATGTATAGCTGTTGGATCCTCGATATGAACAGAAGGTACCGCAAGATTTTCACGGGTATCGCGAGCTGCCTCTTATGACCATCACCAGAGTCTACCTCCAGGAACCTAGAGGATCCACACTTTGCACAGTACTTTGCTTCCGCGTGTTTCTTTCTAAATAAGATGCACCCCTTCAGACAAACATGTATCTGCTCATATGGCATCTTCAGTGCACGAAGGATTTTCCGTGCCTCATACATGTTATTTGGTAGAATGTGATCTTCAGGAAGCATGCTGCCAAAAACTGTCAAAATAACATCGAACGCGTCTCGACTCTGTCTAAACTAGGACTTTACGGCCATTAGGCGTCCAATGGCATCCAGTTGAGAAACCTTTGTCCGACCGTGAAGGGGTTTCTGTGCCGCAGTCAACATGTCGTAATACGCCTTTGCGGTTGCCTTTGACTCCTCCCCCTACCTCCTTCAGCGAAATGTGCTTCATGATTGTCATTTAACATGTCTCCTACCCCGTCATCAGCATCATAATCCTCGACACGTTATCTCACGACCTCGTGTCTCATACGATCGGATTCACCATGGTAGATCCACTGGGTGTAATCCACCGTAAATCCATTCTTGAAAAGATGTTTACCCATTATCACCTTTTTTTGTTGACGCATGTTAGCACATCTGCTGCAAGGACACCAAGTGGCAGGCGCTCCTTTAACCTTGAAAAATGCTAGTTCTAAGAAAGCATCGGTCTTCTCAATCCATTCATCGGTCAACGAACCCTGACTTGAGCGTCCCGTGTACATCCACGCACAGTTGTCCATCCTCTAACATATCAGCGAGTGATATAAAAATCAATTGCATCTACACAATGTTTGTACTATCTAATAGGTGAAGATATGTCCTAATCCTACCCGAGGATGCGTAGATAAGGTTAGTTTCTATGCTCTACTTCTATTCGAGACAGAATTTCGGCAGCACCTCCCTATTGTGACCAGAATACACGTCCTGCAAGTGAGATTGTGTATCCGATCACAACAGGGAGGTGATGCTGAAACTGTGTCTCGAATAGGAGTAGACCATGGAAACTAACCCCATCTACGCATCCTCGAACTATCCAAGAAACGTGAACAATTCGAAACAGATACGGTTATAGATATGCAAAGATCTGCATATTTCCAACCGTATCTGTTTCGAACGGGAGACGTCTAACAAGGTTACGTGATCTATGAACATAATATGATAAAAATGTCTTTTATGTCTCACCTTGTGTCCTGCAAAGTGACAAGCTTAGGACGATGCAATTAAGTCTCTCCTGTAAAAAAAAATAATAGCTTCAATGTTGAGTATATAATACACTGTCTTTCACAATTGCTCCTCCCTTTCCACCACCACCACCTCCACCTCGCTCGCGCCATAGCGACTATAGCTTCTACCCACCACCACCATCACCACGCTCGTCATGGCAACTAATACCACCACCACCACCACCACCTCACTCGCGACATAGCAACTGTCACTATCACCACCTCGCTCCCGACATATCGACTACCATCACCATCTCGCTTACCGACTACCATCACCACCTCGCTCGCGTCATGATGACTAGCACCACCACTACAACTTTGCTCGCACCAACTACATGTTCAATAACTATAACATGAAAGAAAATT
>BCLH01000583.1:1483-13685 GCA_001602315.1 Zoysia pacifica
ATTTAAATCACGGTTTATAATTTTACACATTAGAATAAATTTTTTGAATAAGATGAATGTGTCAAAGTTGATGTTAAAAATCAACGGTATCAATAATTTAAAACCGGAGGGAGTACATAGTAATTCTAAAGCGTTGTGACAATCATGATGATCACTATGTACAGTGTACGTAGTCTACTGTCAACTAACCATGAATCTGCGGCAGGTTGATATGATAGACCAAGTTCATGTTAACGATACTCTCTACTACACATTAGTAGGTGCAAAACATGGCATATCACAGGTGTAAGAAACAATATGTACCGATGTTGGCTATTTTTCTTCCCTCTGTATTCTAAACAATCCATCCAAAATACGAATATGTATACTGTCCATGCAATGTCCTGAAGCGTACGTGATATGGACTGCTATTTTTGATGCATTATGCTGTGCAATTTATTAGTTGACCTTGATAACTATTTTTCTTGGCTATGTTGTGGATTTATGGGGAATTGAAGTTGATAAAGCCCTGGTGAAAAGGATTAGGAATTGGTCCACATACATAATGGTCTCCCAATGCAGAGTTTTCATGATCTTGCTGAATTTATTGCAACTTTGTGAAAGATTTCAACACCATAGCCACCCAGATGAGTTGACAAGGAAGAGCATACATTCTACTAGTCTCGATACCTATGCTAACGCTACGTTATAAGAACAATATTAACTTTAGAAAATAATATATTAATATAAAAATTTAAAAATTTTTATTCTTCACTATTAATATTAACCCAAAATAAATTTGTTTTGTTTTTCAACAACTTTGTTTGGATCACATATATTTGTTCAGTGTAGTTGTATTTTGTTAACTCACAATGAGCTCAAGATCCGCGAGATCGGGAAGAGTATACTTCATCCGTCAGATTTGTAGGAAGGAACAATTCTTGGTGTATGTTTCCGAGTGCACGTAATTTAACATATCTCTATTGGGAAACATTTTACAAGTGTACGCAGAAAAAAAACTGTGCCTTTTAAAGAGTAGAGATAGAGATTAATTAAAATTAGAGTACATGTTGTTGATACTCAAAAATCACAGGGCCACCAGAGTATCCGGCACGTTGTCAGAGTGTTCGGTGAGCCCTCTCGAGTTCGGGCACTTAGCCCACCGGAGTGTCTGGCATATTACCAGAGTGTCCGGTGAACCCTCTTGGGTTCGGGCACTTAGCCTATTGGAGTGTCGGACACGTTGCCGGAATGTCCGGTGAGTCCTCTCGGGTTCGGACACTTAGCCCACCGGAGTGTCCGGCACGTTTTCAGAGTATCCAGTGAGCCTTCTCGGTTCGAGCATTTAGCCCACCGAAGTGTCCGGCACGTTGCATGAGTATCCGGTGAGTCCTCTCGGGTTTCCGGAATTACATGACAAAACCTCCGGCATCTTACCGAAGACTCCGGTCACCGTAGTGTTCAGCACTTTACCAGAAACTCTGGTAATGCTGATTTAGAAAAGTTTTCAGCTGATTAATTCTAATTTCTTTCTTAACTCGTAGGATTAGTTGTCCTGCGGGATAAGACCATCTCAACTCTATAAAACAGAGGCATATGGCCGGTTGAGGATGATCCTAATCGATCAAAACAATTTACCTTTACATTTCGTTCTTCTCCAAACCCTAATCGCCTTACTCGACCCTCGTGCTATTCTTTCTTCGTTCCGACGACATTTGAAGACGATCCGACAGGCCTGACCGAGTCCGGATCATCTCTAAGATGATCCTCCTCCGACGGGATCCCTCCTGAGGCGAGATTGTCTAGGTGCTGCCTCGAACCCGGCGTTGAAGAAACGTCGGCATTCTCGCACACGGACATGCGAGCGGTGCATTGGTCCGGACCCGATTTTGTCGTCAACACACTTTTTGACGACTCCGTTGGGGATGAGTGATTCCAGTTGCACAAACCGAATCGTCATTTCCACCATGACCTCCGAGATCTCCATGACGAACATCGTCATGCCATTTTTAGAGGAGTTGCCCGAGGAGGTGCCCAACGAGCGCGAGGAGCGGGAGCTGCAGGAGTACTTGGCGTGTTTCAAGAAGGACCGCCAAGGTGCGATCTCACAAGTGAAGGAGCCCGTTCTTCCGGCCATCGATGACGACACGGCCATAGCTGCTGCCAATGTAAGGACATCTTCACACCCTCTCGTTACTTTTGAAGACTTTTCATATTACTTTGTCGATATGAAAAAGGTCTTGACGAACAATATGCAATACATGATCCAAGAAAACTTGTCTAAGTCTAAAAATTTTAGTATTGCATCATCGTCTCATGTTGCGCATGTAGGTCCTACTACTAGTGCATCGGCGCCTAGTACGTCAAGTGTAGAACAACCTCCGTATGGCATGCCGTTGAACTCATTTAGTGGGCAAACTAGTTTTCCGTCTCATGCGCAAACTAGTGCTTTGGTAGTGTCTCCCGCTAGCATAGAGCCAATTACTAGCGTCCCTAATCCGGCCACTAACCAATTGAATGAATTGGCTAATTTTATTCCTCCTTTTCGTACCGTCGCATATAGCACACCACCTATCCCACCTAGCGGTACGGGTATCCCTCATGGCCTCATTCCTAATGAATTGTTTAGCACCATGAAAACGAGCACACATCCCTCACCACCAGGCACATCTACTAGGCCACCCATAACAAATATAGAGGAGTGTATGGCTCGCATTAAGAATGACTTAAACAAATAATTTTGTGAGACGCTAGGGGTAGACCTCAAGAGAAGAGACCGAATTTATCAAAAACCGTACCCTGCATACTTTGATTCAGTCCCATATCTCGTTGGATTTTGTGTTCTCGACTTCGTTAAATTCAATGGCGAAGATAGCAAAACCACTTGGGAACACGTTAGCCAATATGTAGCACAACTAGGAGAAGCGGGTTTTAGTTAAGCTTTGAAAGTATGATTATTTTCTTTATCATTAACCGAAACCGCTTTCTCTTGGTTTTCATCATTGTCCCCGGGGTCCATGTACACGTGGGAGTCTTTAGAGTGTAAGTTTCATGACCACTTTTATTCTGGGGACAACGAATTGAAGTTGTCACACTTGACATCGGTTTGGCAAGGGAAAGAGGAACCCGTCGTTGACTATCTTCAACAGTTTAGAGATATTAAGAACCGATGCTTTAATTTAACAATTTCTGAAAAAGACTTAGCCGACCTAGCTTTTAGTGTTTTACGGTCGCATCTTAAAAAAAGTTGGAGGGATACGATTTTTTTACACTCACCCACCTCCAACAAAGGGCTTCGGCTCAAGAAAGCCGAAGCAAAGAAATAAAACATGACTACAAGACCCGCCGTAGCGTGCACGTCGTAGAATATGATTCGGATAGCTCCGATGATGATTTCAATGATATCTTGGCTGTCGAGTTCGTTTGGCCCTCTAAGGCCAAATTATTTGCTTGTGATTTTCTCAAACCGGTTCATAAGAATCGAAAAGACGATGTGAAATACACCTTTGATGTAACCATATGTGATAGAATATTTGATGAGCTACACAAAGGTGGATACATTAAGATCGCATATACTTTATCTTCGACGAATGAGATTAAGCGTAGGATATATTGTAAATGACATAACTCTTATTCTCATGCTACTAAAGATTGCAATGTTTTCCGTCGACTGGTTCAATCGGCCCTTAATGAGGGACGATTGAGTCTTAAAGAGATGCAGATCGACAAGCACCCTTTCTCCGTCCACACTGTAAAGCTCAACCCTAAGGTGTTGATTCGGCCTCATCAAGCCGATACAGCAAAAGGAAAGAACATGATCATCGGGGATGAGATGCCCGTTTCTCCAAGTAAGAAGGGTGCCGCTAATGCTCGAGAAGTCCTCCGACGGTCAAGAGTTTCTAAAAGTCAGCATCCAAGGCTGTAAACTAGGGGCAAGCTCCACAGCCCAAGATGATAAAATCGAAGAATCTTGAAGTGGGCAAGTGGAAGGTGAATCAAGATAAATCCACGGATCGGAAGATGGGGCCTAGAAGCGCCTTTGACCGGCTCATGGTTAGGTACAAAAATCAAAAGACCAATTCGAATAATCGGTTTATGAAGCGATCAAGATCACTAGCTAAAGGAAGCAGCCGACCTAGGAAGAAGATGAGGCTAACTACGAATGTGCACATGCCTCCTCCTCCTTTTCCTCCACATGGCTTCGGAGTGCCGCCGCCATGGTTCTATCCTATGACTTGCCCACCGTTCCCGATGTGGCATCCATACATGGGACCGTGGATGCTTGTGCCACCGATGCCTATGCCATCAAGGTCCGTTCCACCGAGGCCATACCTGCCATTTCATCCGGGTTGGAATAGACTGAGAGGGAATGTCTTCACAAGGCTCTCCAACCCTATTCTGGATCGGACGGATTCTCAACTGATCAAGGTTTAAGGAGGGAGCTCTACCACCGTGCCTAAGCAAGAGTGGCGCCCAAAGAAATGTAATGAACATGCTCCCTCCACCGTTGTTCATCAAGAGAGTGCATCCGAAGGTGTCGTGAAAATCGGCACAACCGATGTCAAAATCGGGGAGTCTTCGTGGGACCGATCACTTTGGATGATCCGGTCGAAAAGGCTTTCTATGACCATGAAGCTAGCAGCAGAAAGAGCTCCTCCAAGTACACGCAACCGAGGTGGTGTCCACTTGGCTTGATCCACACTCAAAAGAGGAATCTTCAAAGGCTGTGCCTCCGAAAGATGCAAGAAGAGGAGGCGGAGAAAAAGAGGAATGAGGTCTTCAAGGAGATCAAGTTGATGGTCCCTCAAGAGTGGAGGGTTAAGGAGCCCGAGGCCTCTACTCCATCGGTGACGGAGGAAGCGGAGGCTACTCCATAGCGCCCTCGCCTACGGGAGACGTAGACACATCTGAGTTCGACGATGATGACCTTTTGGACTACGAGCCTACACCGCCTCAGAGAGGTATGGACATTAACACTATTTGCTTATTCCTTTTCGATTATTTGCTTATAGAGGAAGAAGAAGTCATGGCACAATTCGACTTTGAGCCGAAAAGTGCTATCTTCGAAAAGCCCGAGGAATCAAAGAACCATTTGAAATCCCTCTATGTGAGAGGTCATATTAATGATTCACCGATTTCTCGCATGCTTGTAGACGACGGTGCTATTGTAAATTTAATGCCGTATTCTTTGTTTAAGAAGCTAGGTAAGGATGATGACGAGCTCATCCGGACTAACATGACTTTGAATGGTGTGAGAGGAGAAGACCCTATCAAGGCTAAAGGGGTCGCTTCTATGGAACTCACCATTGAAAGCAAGACAATGGTTACCACTTTCTTTGTTGCTGATGTGCGCGGTAGTTATAGCTTGATCTTAGGACGTGATTGGATTCATGCCAATAAATGCGTTCCTTCTACCTTTCACCAATTCTTGATATAATGGATTGGTGATGATGTAGAGGTGGTTAATGCGGATGCATCAGCTTGTGTTGCTATGGCCGAATCATCTTCTTTGTCGCATGACGTCGTCAAGTGCTTGACCGGTTTAGACTTGACGGATTATGATTTTCTTAGCGTAACTAGATATGGTTTTGTACCGGTCAATGTAAAGCCGATGGAGAATTGGCTCAACCATATAATGTGATTTAATGGATTCTAATCTTGATCGGTTGCAAAAGAGAGTGGAACACTATCGGTCCAATACTAACGATATGTGCGAAGCTATCGAGAAAATAGAAGATACAGAGAAGTTAGGACAAGGATTCACATTGGTCGATCCTCTTAAGGAGGTGAACTTTGGCATCGATGATAATCCAAGATCAACTTATATAAATAAAAATCTAAAATCCGATTATAAGGTGAAGTTAATCGGTTTACTAAAAGAATATGTAGACTGTTTTATATGGTCTTATAATGAAATGCTCGGGTTGAGCCGCGAGTTAGTTGAGCATCGGCTTTCAATAAAATTTGGTTTTAGACCTTTAAGAAGCCGATGAACTGGTTTAATCTGAATATGCATTATCGAATTAAAGAAGAAATTAACCGATTATTTGATGCGAAATTTATAAGACCTTACAGGTATGCGGAGGGGATCTCCAACATCGTGTTGGTGAAAAAAAAGAACACCGGTAAGATTAGAGTTTGCATTGACTTTAGAAATTTGAATAGTGCCTCTCCTAAATATGAGTATCCTATGCCCATAGCCGATATGTTGATTAATGATGCTTCCGACCATAGAGTTATTAGCTTTCTTGATGGTAATGCGGGATATAACCAAATCTTTATAGCCGAAGAGGATATGTCTAAAACTGCTTTTAGATGTTTTATAGGATTGTTTGAATGGGTTGTCATGACTTTTGGATTGAAGAATGCATGTGCCACGTATCAACGAGCCATGAACTTTATCTTTCATGATTTGCTTGGTGTTATCATGGAGGTTTACATAGATGATGTGGTGATTAAATCGACCAATTTGCAACTTGCCTTGGACCGAATGCGTTGTTTCGGTTTGAAAATGAATCCGCTCAAATGTGCTTTTGGTGTATCGGCTGAGAAGTTTTTAGGCTTCGTAATTCATAAAAAGGGCATAAAGGTAGATTCTAAGAAGATAGAAGCAATTAAAAATATGCAAGCGCCTACATGTAAGAGAGAGTTGCAAAGCTTCTTAGCAAAAGTGAATTACTTAAAGCGATTCATTTTCAACTTGTCGAGGAAGATTAATGCATTTATTCCTATTTTTCGGCTAAAAAATGAAGCCAAATTTACTTGAGGGGCAAAACAGCAAGAAGCTTTTGATAAGATCAAAGAGTACTTGTCTTCACCATTGGTACTTAGGGTGTCTAAGGGAGGAGTCCCTTTCTGTCTCTACATAGCGACGGAAGGTGATGTGATTGGTGCTGTTTTGACATAAGAAGCCGAAAAAAGATAGTACGTGATTACTTATGTGAGTCGACGGTTGGTGGATGAAGAAACAAGATACACTCTCATCGAAAAACTATGCTTTTACTTGTATCATGCTTGCACCAAGTTGAGATATTATTTGCTATCTAGCACTTGTGTAGTTGCTTGTCAAACCGATGTTATTAAATATATGTTGCATAGGCCGATTTCTAGTGGCAAACTTGGTAAATGGGCTTATGCATTGATTGAATACGATTTGGCTTACGAATCGTTGAAATCCAAGAAAGGCCAAATTGTTGCTAATTTTATTGTTGAATATCGGATTGATTAAGAACATGATCTAGATGTTTCTTATGTTACTTTTACCCCTTGAAACTTATATTTTGATGGATTGGTTTGTAAATAGGGTCAAGGTGTTGGTGTGGTTTTAGTATCTCCTCATGATGCACACTTTGAATTCTCAAACTGATTAGAGTATGATTGTATCAATAATCAAGTCGAATATGAAGCATTGTTGTTCAGTTTAGAGTTGTTGGAGTTCATGGGGGTTAAGCATGTAGAGGCTTTCGGTGATTCATTATTAGTAATGCAACAAATTTTTAGAAATTTTCAATGCTTAGACGAATAATTGAATGCCATCTTAGATAAGTGCCTAGATATCATTAGAAAAATAGATGAATTCAACATACATCATTTGCCTAGCTAGAAAACAGTGAAGCCAATGATTTGGCTCAACAAGCATCGGGTTATAATGTTAGTATAGATAAATTTTTAGTAAATAAGAAACCGATGCTTGAAGTGTTAGAATTAGACCATTCGGACACTAACACGTCAAACCGTAATAATACTGAATCACTTGATTGAAGATCACGCATAATTTCATATATTCGTAGCCCAACCCAAAGTGTAGATAGGAAAGTTCGACATATGGCTTTTAAGTATACTTTGATCGATGGTGACTTATATCACCAAATGGGGAATGATTTGCTTTTGAAATGTTTGGGTGATAACGAGGCTAGAGTAGCTACGGAGAAAGTTCATGAGGGCATTTGTGGTACGCATCAATCGGCTTAAAAAATGAAATGGTTGTTAAGGAGAGCCGGATTTTATTGGCCAACCATGATTGCCGATTTCTGCCGCTACTAAAAAGGATGTAAAGAGTGCCAAAAATTTTGAAACATTCAATTGGCACCCACAGCCACGATAAACCCCATCATAAAACTATGACCATTTCCAGGATGTGAATTGGACTTCATAGGGCAAATACATCATTCATCTTTGAAGGGACATCGTTTTATGTTGGTTGCAACGGATTACTTCACCAAATAGACCAAAGCGGTGGCTCTCAAGAACATGATGCACAAAGAGGTAATTGAGTTCTTTACGGAGCATATTATTCATAGGTTCAACATACCTCAAACTTTATCTACCGACCAAGGTACTTCTTTTACATCCGGTCATATTAAAGAGTTTGCCAAATCCCACAGAATTAGGATACTCAATTTATCTCCATATTATGCTCAGGCCAATGGTGAGGCCGAGTCTAGTAACAAAACGTTGATCAAACTCATTAAGAAAAAGATAGAAGACCATCCCAAGAGATAGCATGAAATCTTATCGAAAGCATTATGGGCTTATCGAATATCTAGGCATGGGACAACTAAGGTAACGCCCTATAAACTTGTATATGGACAAGAGGCCGTTTTACTCGTCGAGGTAAATCTTGGAGCTCTAAGGTTAGCCAAACAAAATTATTTATCCACCGATGAGTATAAAACTCTAATGCTAGACAATATCGATGAAGTCACCGATAAGCATTTAAATGCTTTGAAAGAAATTGAGAGAGACAAGGCTAGAGTTGCTAGAGCCTACAATAAGAAGGTGAAAGTAAAAAATTTTCAGTGGGCGAATTGGTTTGGAAAACTATTCTACCCGTAAGCTCAAGAAGCAACAAATTCGAAAAAGTCTTCTAATTGGGAAGGGCCACACCGAATAGTAAAAGTCATCGCCAGAAATACATACATGTTGGAAGATGTTCGCAGAGAATCATTGCCTAGGGCACTTAACGGTCGATACTTGAAAAAGTATCATCCAAGTGTATAATAAGAAGCGTAAGAGAAAAGTGGCCGATGTGAAGAACATCGTTGCCAAAATTGAATACAATGGCCAGTGAGTCAAGAAAACCATCGCCCAGAGGTTTTCGATGGATATGTTGACACCCAAAAATCACAGGGCCACCGAAGTATCTGGCACGTTGCCGGAGTGTTCGGTGAGCCCTCTCAAATTCGGGTACTTAGCCCACCGAAGTGTCCGACACGTTGCCAGAGTGTCCGGTGAGTCCTCTCGGGTTCGGGAACTTAGCCCACCGGTGTGTCCGGCACGTTCTCGGAATGTCTGGTAAGCCCTCTCGGGTTCAGGCACTTAGCCCACCGGAATGTCTGACACGTTGCTGGAGTGTCTGGTAAGCCCTCTCGGATTCCCGAAATTACACGACAGAATCTCAGCATCTTACCGGAGTGTTCGGCACTTTATCGGAAACTCTGGTAATGCTGATTTAGGAAAGTTTTCAGCTGATTGATTTTAATTTGTTTCCTAACTCGTGAGATCATTGCCCTGCAGATAAGACCAACCCTCCTCTATAAAACAGAGGCCCATGGTCGGTTGAGAATGATTGATCAAAACATTTTACCTTGTTCTTCTCCAAACTCTAATCTCTTCACCCTCGTGCTATTCTACATTCGTCTCGGCGACGTTTGAAGGTGATCTGGCTGGCCTGATCGAGCTCGGATTATCCCTAAAATGATCCTCCTCCGACGGGGTCCCTCCCGAGGCGGGATTGTCTAGATGCTGCCTCAAACCTGACATTGAACAAACGTCGGCGTTCCCGCACATGGACGTGCGAGTGGTGCGTTGGTCCCGACCCGATTTTGACGTCAACACATGTCATTCGTAGCTATTTCTATATAGAGACGATGTTTTGTTAAGCAATATGACGATAAAAAAAATCTAAGATTTTATGAAACAAGGAACATAAATCCAAATTTACTCTTTAATTAATTATAATTACTGTTTGATGTTGATGGCCGACAGAGACACACCAACATGACCGAACTGCCCTTAGACGAAAAAACAATATATTAATATTTTTCTGTTTTGTTTTTTAACAATTCTCCTTGATCTCATATATTTGTTACGGATAGTTGTGTTTTATTAACTAATAATAGTCTATATGGATCCATGATCTGGAAGATTCGAAAGAGCTCATCCGTTAGATTTGTAAAAGGTGTTTGTAGAGAGATTTTATACATTAGATTTGTAAGAAGAGATAACTCTAGGTGCATTTTCTGTGTGCACGTAGTTTAACTCATCTCTGTTGGGACATTTTATCATGTGTATATATAAAAAAGAAAAACTATGCTTTTTAAAAAGCAGAGACTAGGGTCAGCATAAGAGAAGTCCTTGAATATTATGAAGACAAGCTTATATATGCATCATTACAAGATACCCCCAGCCAGATGCTAGCTTGCAAGAAAGATATTCATATTATTCACTCCCATTTTGCAGTGGACGAGACATGTATTACATTAGACAGTTCTTACACACCTCTTCTACACTGCACAGTTATCTGTTTCGGAGCTGAAATGTTGCAGTGCAGAAGAACGAAGCTTAAATAGATCATGACTTATTCCATTTCGTAGATATATATAGTAGCATATACGTATGTCTTGATGCACTGGTGCACGCAGATGCATATCACTGCTGACGAGACGGCTATCAGCAGTTGGCCGGCATCTCGAGGCCACACTTGGCTGGCAGGCCCATGGCGCGGTTGATGTCGATCCTGTAGAACCTCACCCAAACGCCGGCGGAGCTCTTGTAACGGCAGAGGCACGGCAGGTCGGCCCCCGCCAGCGCGGAGCAGCACTCAGCTGACGGCGCGTTCGTCGGGTTGTGGGTCGCCGCCGCTGGCTGGCAGGCCCGGATGCCCTCCCTAGACAGGTTACAGATGCCTTGCGCCACCTCTGCCGTTGCAGCGAGAACGACCACGAAGGCGAGCAGCGCGCCCATTGTCTGTGCCTTTGCCATCGGTTCGTGCTTGCTTTGTGTGGGTTCTAGTGACGAGTCTCTCTGCTGAGATATGTGCTGGTTTGGAGTTGTGAGGAGTGTGTTTGATTTTGGGGCCTTATTTATAGGCAAACTTCGGCTAGCATTTTGTTACCGGTGTCTGTGGGTTTGTGGTATTGCAAAAATGGTCCTTGATAGTACGACATGATTGCCCGTGTGGTAAAGTAAATGTGAACGTTAGTGCTTCATTATCTACCCTTGTTTAGATCAGCACTAATAAGCATTGTATCGATTTCAAAATATTGAGATGTGAACATCAATGATTGTTTATTCTTCAGTCGCTTTCCTTTTCAGGTTCTAAAAGAGAGAGAGACAGAGAGAGACCAGTTGTAAACCAATTAGTGAACTATAGACACATTTATCTATTAAAGCCACGATGGTAGGATTTTTATGAAAAATTTATTACTTTTTGTTTGTCCAAACTCAACACAAGCAAATATACTTATACAGAGGCATATCAGTATTCATGCACAAACCCTACCTTTATTAGTACATTCTAGTGGCTTGGCAGCCTTGCGAAGTCTCGAAATCGAACTAGCTCGGGAGAGAAAAGTGCCACAACAAGAACATAATCAGCTGAGCTGTGCTCACATAATTCTGTTTTCTATCATCTCAAAATATCTGTCTATCTGGACTCAGCATGCAGGTTTATGGGGGTAAATGATCATTCTAGTATTGCCAGTGTGAGGTGAGTGATAAGGATATAACTAGAAGTTCCTTATTTGCCATCAAAAATTTATTTCTCCCTTATCTACCACTAGCTTTAATTTTGCTTTTCTTTTATGCCATGATCATCATTTCCTCCTAGCCAAAAATGCATTTCTAACTTAGATTTAAAAAAATCTATTATTAGACATATTACTTATAAATTGCATGAATTTATATTTCCCATATGTTTAGGATTAAAAATTTGTAAATATTGGTGTAAAATACTCTATTTTCTGAATCTAACTGACTGCATTGAATATTTTAATCATAATTTATATTTTTAATCATAAACATATGAAAAATATAAATTCCAGTAATGTATAAGTAATATATCTATGGATTTTCTGAAATCCAAGTTCTTTGCTCATTTTTAGCTAGAAGCAAATGTTAATCATGGCATAAAATGGAGGCAAAATTAAATCTAGTGGGCAGATAAGGAAAAAGTAAATTTTTGATGGCAAATAAGGAAATGGTACTCCCTCTGTTTTGAGTT
>BCLH01000583.1:17532-37443 GCA_001602315.1 Zoysia pacifica
CCCAGGAGAGGATTTTGGATTTCTTCTTTTGTTTCTTTTCTTTCTTCTATTTCTCTTAATCCTATTAATTAATTCTTAAGCTTGTTTAACTCTTAATTCTCTCCATTAATTAAATGGTATGCAATGACATGAAATGCTTGATGCACCTTAGCAATTTATTTTTAAAATAATTTTCAATCTAGTCTAAATTGTGAAATGCATTTAAATTTTGAATTTTTAATATTTGAAATAGGCTGAATTTTTGGGTGTCACATCACATCTCAAAAACAGTTTAACAATCATCTCCATCATGGGGAAGCACCAACAACTGCTTAGCTGAAATACTAGAATTAGATGAACCTGTTTCACCAAATTGACTATTGTTCGAGTTATAGACGCCGGTGAAATGGTTTCAGCTTGTGCTGTCATAGGCCTTTTTTCCTTCCTTTTTTGTTGGGGCTTCCTTTTCCTACATGATAATTAATGAATTAGTAGGCAATGTCTAGGTACAAGAATTATGGGGAAAATGAAAACATATCCGATTTATTTCACCTCTTTTTTGGGCCATTTAGAGGGCAATTTCCAGTTTCACGATGTCCAAATTCTCCACATTTTTTAAAACGTCATTGATTACCAGCGAACCGTGACGAAATTTTTAAAATGTCATTGATTTCAACTGTTCTGTGACAAAATTTTTAAAATGTCACTGATTAATGGGTTGCTGCACCATTAATGACGATTTCTAAATTCGTCACGATGAATATGTCATGGATTAACACATTTGTTGTAGTGTTTGTTGCCTCTTTGCTCCTGGTTCATGACTAGCTTTAAACCTATATTTTCTTTGTCTTCCAGGACCTCTTCTCAATGGTGGTGGCTGTAGCTTGAAACCCATATCCGCTTGGGTCCATTGCTATTTGTCCGTCATATGAGGAATAGAGCTGCTATAGGCTGCCTTGAACCTCTCTACACTGTAATACTCATGGACAAAAGAATCCATGTCAACATCTGGAAACATCTGAATAAAAGCCAAAGCATGAGGATATGGCTTTACAATCATTTGCCACTCGCCACAACTGCAAGTGTGTCTGTTCATGCCTCCACGGTGTCATATCATAATGAAAACCAAATACTTCAGCACTATGCAGCCCTTTAGAAACCCTCATGTGGCCTAATCCTCTTGTTTTGGCTTTGAGTTGTTTAATTACTGTTGGAAGAATGATGCCAGAGAGTTTGCTTGCAATCCTTCTCCTCTTGTCCCACAAATCCATTGTCATCTGCCTCAACATATAAATGAGATCAACAATAGGCAAGTCTTTTATCTTTTTAATCCAGCAATTAAAGCTCTCAGAAAGGTTGTTGTTTACACAGTCACACTTGACATTATTTGAGAACATAATCCAGCCATTAGTGCTGCTTGCAGGTAAGAGATCTGAATCATGCCAAAATGAAGGTGCAGTTAGCATCCATACTGAGCTAGGAGGAAGGTGCCAGGGACACAATGAACAGACATGTACCTGCACCTGTCGCCATGCTGGACCCACTTGCACACGCCCGCCCCCGTGTGGCCGCTTGCGCGCACGCTTGCCTGGCCGCAGCGAGCCTCGCCGCCCGCGCCCTGCCTGGCGCCGCCATCGCTAAGGACTAGGGTTAGGGTTCACGGTGCAGCTCTTCTTCTGGCGTCAGGCTGGTCTGGGCGCACATAGGCGGGATGAGATTTGGATATGGAAAGGGCAGTAGCATCCGTTCACTTCTAATATTTGATTAAAAAAAAGAAAAATACAGCTGGGTAAAATGGTGCTATGCGGCAGATGAATTGCTACATCAGCTGTGGCGTTCTCTGGATGCTTTGTTTAGTAATGGTGTTCTGTGGATTCCCTTCTTTTCCTGTGGCCTTTGGTGAATTGTCCCCATCATCAATATACAGTACAAGACTATGCCAACCATCCCATTCACACATTAGCCAGCCCATCTCGGTGAATACTACTCCCTCTGGTATTAAAAGGAAGTAGTTTGGACAACAATACGGTCTTCAAAACATAACTTTGACTCTTATTTTATATAAAATGTTTATAAGAAGGTGACATATGTATAGTTTTATGAAAGTATTTTTCAGGATAAATCTAATCATATAAGTTCTACATATCTAAGCTTAACAGATTAAAAAATATTTGTGATTTATATTCACAATGGTTGACTAAAACCTTGTCAAAACGACTTTCTTTTTTATACCGGAGAGTACTCAAATAGCCAAATAACCATGTGTCCTATGAGAAGTAATTTTATTCTCCAATGTTCATTTAAGGCGAAGAGGATGTTGTACCTCTTTTACCTAAAACTGTGATACCATGCAACTTACCACAGTGCAGACCGGCTGGCTAGACACCTTGTATGACCTACAGGAAAGTCATGACCAATGTTCCAGGTCACCTTGAACCAAAAGATTAGTATGATAACTGAGATTCCTGATGTGCGACTAAAACCTACTCCCTTCGTTCCTAAATTAATGTCTGTTGTTGATTTCTAACATCATCCTTGACCTTTTGTCTTATCTAAAAAATTAGTTAAAATATATAAAATTATAAGCCATGTTTCAAATATTTTTTTATAATAAATCAAAGTATAAAAAAATATGAAATTTATCTATTTTTAATAAGACAAATGGTCACAGTTAATGTTAGAAGTCAACATGCCAATAATTTAGGAACAGATAGAGTAAGAGATAAGCAGCACAAATACATAATAATGTGAAGGTTGAGAAGAGATAATTAGCACACACACAAGATGTGAACATTAGACATACCTCAGATACATATGAATGTTGAGGTTCATACGAGATAAAGTAGCACGCACACAAGTCGTGATGTGGAGACAAAAAATATTAGTCGCAAGTTTAAAGCTAGATGGAAATTATGCTTCTCTCACCCTCTATATGATAACAAGAAGGATGACAAAAGAAAACAGTAGAATTTATTGAAAAAGGTCTAATTTTCTATCTTATATGAATGGCATGACGATTCATTGGCAAATATTAGCCTTCTTAATGGGTCAAACGGGCATCACAGGGTCGATAACCACAAGTAATGTTGCGATTTCAAGATTCGAATCATGTTGATTTGAGACTACATCGATTACGTGTTGCATCTCCAGCAAATTGAAATTGAGAGCCACCATGACTTGACAGAAGATCAGGAGCCATGGACACATCACAAGAGGAGTATCGAGGCTATAGGGAGCCAGGTGGAGGTGGCGTGCGCTGCAGGCCCAGGAGGGGCATCATTCACAGCTAGCGGCTGGCAGGGCAGAGACAACAGATATAATTAAGTTTTGTGTTACATCGTACATGTTGTCTAGTAGAGATTTGCATTCAGAGACACGGGTAAAGCAGCTGAGTCTCGCATTTCCTGTGACTAACCATAGACACGTTTCAATTATCCACATATTTAATGTACCTTGCGATTGGAGATGCGTGTAAAGTATCCGCGTCACTTATGATCTGCCATATAATCAGAGATCCATTTTCCTTACTCGCGTCTCAAATGTTACTGCATCATAGTCGATTTTTGTTTGTTCGAATGAAATGGAGACGTGTCTATAAATGATGCTTCTCTGATATGGTATTACAGATGCATGTCAATTCCACGTCTCAAATTTTTTAGATAATGGAACAAATTCCCGCCTCTACATCGTTAAGGTGATGTACACAGCGAACAAAGCAAACCAAGAGCTCTTAGGCTCCAAGCTCACAAAGGGTAGAAAAAAGACCACACTGAAAACATAATTGAATAGAAACTGTTGAATTTGTTTTGATTCCTTTTCTTTTGTGGCAAGAGAGTAATAATACCAAAGTTGAGGCTAACAAAGGCAGCTCTCCTTTATGGAATTCATGAAAGAGTGCCATGAGTAACCTCTAATGAGCTCCCAAAAGGTTTCTCTGCGGGGAAGCCATCCAATCCCAGCGCTTTGTTATGTTCCATTTGAAAAATTGCTGTTGTAACTTCTTGTTCGGTGAATTTACTGATTAGGATGTCATTTTCCATTTGGATATGTGGAATATCATCCTTGTAAGCCTCAATTAAACTAAAATTACTTTTTTAAAGGGCACCAACGAGATTTTTATAGTAGTTAGTTATATAGATTTTAAGCTTTTCCTCTCCCATTACAATCCCTTCTTCTTGTTCCAGCTGAAAAATCCTTGTCATTCTATGTTTTCCACTAGCCACTAAATGGAAATACATGGTATTACAATCTCCGTGGAACAACTTAGTTGTTTTGGCTCGTTGATACCATTTCAATTCCTCCTCTCGAAGTAGCTGGGCTAATCATTCTTTTAGACAATGTTTTAAATCAAGCTCACTACAACTTAAAAGTTGAGATTCAGCTTTTTTGTCTAATGCACCTGCTTTCTTTATAATTTCAGCCTTTTCTTTCTTATATTTGCTGCTTGTATTCTTAGCCCATCCCTTGAGACTGCCTTAGTCTTTGGATCTTGTGTTGCCATCGTTGAAACGGTGTTTGTCCTCTAGATACTTTCTGCCTAACTTCTGACACTAACTCATAAAAACCATCTCGTAAGAGCCACCCTAATTCAAATATGAACAGTGGTTGTTTACAACCATGGGTGCGCGTACCTGAGTCTAATAAAAGTGGGGTATGATCTGAAATATCCCTGTTCAAAGCTTGAACAGTCAAAAGTGAACTTTTTTTTTGAGAAAACGAAAGTGAAGATTTTAATTCCAATTCTGTGGATAGAAGAATTCGATCCAATTTTTCATATGTTGGAACCTCTCGCAAGTTTGCCCATGTATAGTTACGATTTGATAACTCTAGTTCCCTTAAGTCCAAGCTGTCTATAATGGCATTAAACAAAAAGGGCCATCTTTTATCAAATCTATCGTTGTTCTTTTCTTGTGGGCGTCTTATGATATTGAAATCTCCCCCAACAAGATATGGCAGAGTTACTTTAGAAGAGATTTGGACAAGCTCCGTTAGAAAAGCTTCCTTGTATTCCTCTTGAGCAGCCCCATAAACTGCTATAAGGACCCACTGGAAGCCATCCTCGTTATTTCTAAGGAGGAACTTAACATAAAAATCACCTTCATCTATACCTCCTATGTCATAAACATCCAAATCAACCCGTAGAAGGATCCCCGAACCAACCACGTGGTTCGGTCAGTGCCAAAGGAAGTTTTGTCCGCCACAAATATTGTTTAAAGCATGTTGTGGAAATTCTTTTTTCCCCGGTTTCCAAGAGGGCAATGAAGTCTAGCTTCTGCTCTCTTGAAAGGTCTGAAACAAACCTCGGCTATTCCAAAAGATTCCTTTCATGATGTACAATTTTTATTTTTCTTGACCAATCTAATCTTAGCTAATTTCTTCTTCTTAGCTGAAGATTTTGATTTATTCTTTTCAAAGACAGTTTGGAACTCACGACTTACGTGATCACTGTCTTCATTCATTATTTCCTCCATAAGGTCACAACAAAAATAACCAAGAGTGATATTTTTCAGATCATCATTCTCATCAATGTCTGAAAAAACAGAACTGCAATCTTCTTTCTCTACTCTATTGGAAAATTTTGGAAGAGTTCTATTATGTTCCAAATCATTTAAAAAATTGACTGAATCAATGACAATGCTATCACTTTTCCCCAAAGAAATACCTATGTTTGTTAGATTACAGCTAATAACCACATTCGGGAGATATGAGAAAGAGGATCCAAAATATTACCTTCATTTGTTTCTAGATTCTTCCAGGCAGCACATTTCTTTGCCTTCTCCAGTATATGCTCATCCGCAACCTTTGCAAGCCGAGGACTGGAACGAGATGGCATTGTTGATGCCTCTTTGATCCCTGCCGCCGCAGCAAAAGTCTCAGCTAAGGAGACGTTAGATTTCTTGCCCTGCTGCTGTCCAGCACCCTGAAAAAGATACCTCTCCAGCACCAAATACTGAGGAGCTGGGGACACAGCAGTATCATACATACCAGTCGCCGCTTCCATAGCGATCTGCTGCCCTTCAAGCTGTATACCTACCGCTCCCTCATCCATGTTTGCTGACTACGCCATAGCAATCTTGGGTGACAGAGCTGCCAGTACCGAGGATGGCTGTGAGGGCACCTCCACGGAAGCGACGGTCCCGTTGTCCTGTAATTTCTCTCCCAGCACACCAGCATAAAAAACATCTCCTGCTACAAAGCTCCTCTTTTTTCCTGCACATCATTGACCAACATGGGTGTTGTGTCTTTTAGCCGTTTCTTGCATAGTGTGGAACTGGTATTAATCTCAAAAATTTGGCGACACAAAGAGAAGAACAAAGAGGAGAAGCAGAGGGAAGAACAGCATATATTTTCTGTTGCTGTTCCTGCGCTATTAGCTGTTGAAGTCATGCCAGCCTCCTGTAGCTCAACCTTCGCCATGTCGCTGATCCTGTAGCTCATCATGGCCTTATCGCTGGACATGACGCATGTATGGTGACAGAGTTCACCGGCGAACACACCATCAATGTTATGTGAAGCGTGACAGAATCCATGGTCTTGAGCACGTATGGCTGCGGCGACTGATATGGAGATTGGAAAGAGGCTCATTGTTCGCTGCTCTCCATGACTTGCCATGGAACGAGAACAACACAAAGATGCTCGGGTGTGGACAAGGACCAAGAGTTCAAGACTGGCAGGGAGTTTTACCCCATGACGGTTGCTTGTTCAGCCTTGCTTGACTGGGATTGCCACGATGATTTTCGATGTTTGTGCCCAACGTTATATTGGGGAATTAAAGTCCCAGCGGTGCAGCAGTTTCTGGATGGCTGCAAAAATCTGGGGATGCAGCCATGTGGGATGTTTGATGTTTCTCAAAGACTTGGCAGCCAATGCGCACGGTACAAGAAAGGAATCAACAAAAGATGTGTTTACACCCAAAATTTGCCTCTTGGGAAGATCGAAAGTTCTGGTTTTCCAAACCGAACACTCTAGTTTTTTGGTAGTCCGAATATGGTAGAAAATATCTAAATTCTATTCCATAATGATTATTCCGCAAGAATTGTTTTTCAACATTTTTTCAGGAAGTGCAAGATATTTTCGAAGAATTTAGCTAAATTCTATTTAAAAAGGAAAGAAGTGATTAAAAAGACACTAAGATGAAGCCAAATCCATGATTTGAAGATTTTAAGATGTAGCCCTCGTCGAGACGATCAAAACGGATATATGGATCAACTAAATCAAAGAACGGATGAGAAAATTATGGCTTTAGCAAAAACCGTATGAGTTGTCACCGGAGTATCTGACAAAGTGCCGGAGTTTTTGGTATATTACTGGAGTGTCCGATAAACCCTCTCTGGAACTGAGATTTTGCCCACCGGAATGTCCGGCAATGTGATGGAGTGTCTGGTACCCGAGGTTGGTTTTAGGTAGTTTTAATAGTAGATCAGATCTAATTTATTTCCTAATTGATAGAATCTATTGCTCCATGCGGTAAGACCATCACAACTCTATATAAAGAGCCTGAAGGCCGATTAAGAGACCTCCTCCAATTGTCAGTCAAATATGTTTTACTTTTATCTCTTTTACTCTATCTCTCTTTCAAACCCTAATTTTTATTCTTCCTGCTGAGCCAGAATCAACCCTAGAAAGATCATGCTCCGACGGGGTCCCTCTCGAGCTTGATCTGAATGTTGAGATCCTTCCCTGGCAAACCCATTGTTTCACACACGAACATGCGCGTGGTGCATTGATCTGGATCTTTTCGGCATCAACACACTTTTTGGAGACTCTGCTGGGAAGAAAGGTTCCAGCTATACAAGCCGAATCATCTTTTTCACGTCATGTCTTTCGAAATCTCACCAAAGAACATCGTGATGCCGCCATTTGAAGATCTTCCCGAAAGAAGCTCGGAAGGCATTCATGGAGCGCAAGAAGACATTAGAAGATCAATTACTTCAAGAAGTCAGAGCGTGCTACACGACGGATCGACAAAGCAACATCAAGCAAGTCAGAGATCCCATCCTACCATCTGTTAAATCGGAGGTAACCACTAATACGCCCACATCTATCCTCGGTGCTGACATTGCCAATATGATTGATTCTGCTGTTTGTGCGAGTCTTAACAATAAGTTTGATGCTTTGGCTAAAAATTTTGGTGATATGCTTGTTACTCGCTTACAAACAATGGAAAAGAAGGTTGATAGAAAGCTTTCTGGTAGTGCTCTTGATGCCACCACTTCCAATGCTGAAAAATCTATTAATCCATCAAATTGGCAAAACCCTAAGATCTCTGATGGGCAACCCTCGAACCACACGCCAAGCTGAAATGTTATTGGTACTTTGGCTCACATTGGGGTACAATTTACTCACATTGGAGTACAATTTACTGATGCTACAATCACTAGTTTGGTTAGCCAACACCCATATAGCCGATGTAGTGAGCCAATTCACCATATCATAAGGCTGCTCATATTGATAATTCTTTTGGTGGTCTACCTAATGCTAATAGTTCATTAAATCATGTTTCATATCCATTGCTGAACTATTCGCCAAAAAATACATATAGCACACCATCACCAAAATTGGCTTCAAATCGGTCAGGAGCCGATATGAAAAGCTCAGAGGAATTTAAAGCGGAGATGATGGACATGTTTAGGACAACCTTCGGCTAAGATGCAAAAGTAAGAGCTGATCATATCAAAAACCATATCCTAAAAATTATGAGTATATTCAATTTTCACATGGTTGTAGGGTTTTCGATCTTGTCAAATTCACCAATGATGATAGTTGATCTACTATGGAACACATAGGCCAATTTACTATACAATGTGGAGAGACAAGTTCTAATGATATTCTTAAAACAAGATTATTTCCTTTGTCTCTCCCGGGTGCTACATTTACTTGGTTCACTTCTTTTCCACCTAATTCTATTCATAATTGGCCTCAATTAGAACAAAAGTTTCATGAGTATTTCTTTACCGGTGAAACTGAACTAAAATTGTCACATCTTACATCGGTTCAACAAAAGATCAATGAATTGGTTTCTAATTATATTAGAAGATTTAGAGATAATAAAAACCAATTCTACAGTTTGATAATTTCTGATAGAGACTTAGCTAATCTAGCTTTTTTTAGTTTGCTTGATTATCGTAAAGAAAAGCTAGAAGGCCAAGCATTGCAAAAGGCTATGGCTAATGAAAATAGAGCCAGAGTCTAAATCAGGGCCAAAATCTAATGAAAAAGTTCATCGTCCTGTTTATTTGGTTGATTGCGAATCTGACAAATCAGACGATGATGAGAAAAATGATGTTTATGCTGCTAAATTCTCATGTCTATCTAAAAATAACTCTCATCCTTGTGATTCTCTCAAGCCGATTCATAAAAATTGGCAAGAAGAGATGATGTTTACTTTTGATGTAGTTAAATGTGATGAAATATTTGATGAATTACATAAAAGAGGCTACATTAAGATGTCACATGTCATCCCACCGCTTGATGAGTTAAAGTGGTGTGCTTATTGTAAGTGACATCATTCTTTCTCTCATGCCACTAACAATTGTAATGTATTTAGAAGGCAAATTATCGGCCATCAATGATGGACAAGTGGCTTTTAAGGAGATGCAAATAGATAGACAACCTTTTCCTATTAATACCATTGATCTACAAAATGTGAATATGTTGATTCGGCCCAAACAAGCCGATACAACCAAAGGCAAGAATATGAATATCAGTAAAGAAAGACAGAAAAACACAAATCCTGCAAGAGAAGTGGTGTTAGAAAAATCTTCGGATGGTAAAGAGTCTTTGAAAATCACTATTAAAGCCTCTAGACTCGGGGGCAAGCCAAGAAGACTCAAAATTTGGTTGATCTTGCTGCCCAGCCGAAAATGCTCAAACTGAAGAATCATGGAGTAAGGAACTGGAAAATAAATGAGCCAAAGATGAAAAACAGAAAGGTAAATTTCAAACCTACTTTTGGCTACCTTTTGTCAAAATATATAAACCAAAAGTTTGTTTTGAACAATCGGGCAGCAGAAGGCAATACAAAGCCACCTATAGATGACAACCAATCAAATTCTCATCAATTGGATCCGGTCAACAATGTGGTTATTAAGGAACCACCAAAAGGACTGATTATTAAAAATAATCAGACAAATTGGAAGCACACTATAAACTCTAAGACTTCTAAAAATAGTAGTCACTCTCTTGACAAGTGTTTTCAGCCGAGGTGATGTCCCTCTGGCTTAACTCGAACTCAAAAGAGGAGGTTGCAAAGATTGTGCAATCAAGAGGGCAAAGATCAAGGGTATAGCCAAATGAATGATCCATCTTACAAAATAATGTCTCCACAAACTCCTTTAAATATCAAGAAAAATGGAGACCTAAACAAGTAAGTTTGGCTTCTGGTTAAGCAATACTAGGGGTTTACAGCCAATATAGTTTTATCACCCTTAGAACAAAAGACCAATGAGTTTCATCGCCCTCAGGTAATTTATGGATGTTTTTGGGCATGCTAGCTTTGCCAAAAATCAAGGGCATGATCTTGTGCGGAACGACGTGATCGCCTGTGTACAATCTCAACGGCACCTGAAAGATCAAGCTCGGGAGGGACCCCGTCGGAGCAAAATCTTTCTAGGGTTGATCCGGGCTCAGCAGGCCAGCCGGATCGCCTTCATTCACCGTCGGGAGGAAGGAAGAACAAAAATTAGGGTTTGGAAGAGAGATAGGGTAAAAGGGTAAAAGGGATAAAAGTAAAGACATATTTGATTGACGCTTGAAGGGGGGTCTCTCAATTGGCCTTGGGTCTCTTTATATAGAGGTGGGATGGTCTTACCCCTTGGAGCAACAAATTCTATCAATTAGGAAACAAAATAGATCTAATCTGCTATGAAAACTACAAAAAATTGACCTCAGCTATCGAACACTCTGGCACATTGTTGGACACTCCGGTGGGCAAAATTCTAGTTCCAGAGAGGGCTTACCAGACACTCCGGTACCGGATACTCTGGCACTTTGCCAAACACTCCGGTGACAGCTCGAACGGTTTTTGTTAAGGCCATAATTTTCTCATTCGATCTACCATTTAGGTGATCCATATATCTGTTTTGATCATCTCGTTGAGGGCTACGTCTTGGAATATTCAAATCATGGATTTTGCTTCATCTTCATGTCTTTTCAGCCACTTCTTTCCTTTTTTTAGTAGAATTTAGCCAAACTCTTCAAAAATATCTTTCACGTTCTGAAAAACATGTTGGAAAACATTTCTTGTGAAATAATCATTATGAAACAAAATTTAGATATTTTCTGCCTATTCGGTCTACCAAATTGGAGCATCCGGTTTGGAAAACAAGAACTTTTGGTCTTCCTAAGATGCAAATTTTAGGTGTCAATATATGCCCCCTTGTTTTTTGGCAAAGCTAGTGTGTCAAAAAATATTTTTGTTACCCAAAATTTCTTAAGTATAATGATAAACAAGATATCGGTTATCTAGAATCGATATATCTAATAAAACTAATGAAGTAGCCGAAATAATATTCTGTCAATTGTAGCAATATGTTAGATTGTATCAACTAAATATTTCGGCTCTTTAAACATTGAAGTTCAATTTAATGGTAGAAATCTTTGTGTGGTTTTAATAGCCACCGATGCATATTGCCCTTTGGCAAAGACCAATTGAGATATTGACTATGATGGCATAGGAACCAAAGAGCATAATTAAACCATGGATGGTAGTCAAACATATTCAAATGTGCAGTCCATGGTATATGCATTGAGGGAACATATGATGAAGACCAATGAGGTATTCGCCAATGAAGTTGAGGTACCTTTTGTTTTAGCGATGGAGATCTCCTCCATTGGCTTTTTTTTTTAGGCACATCTCTCTTATTGCTTTCCATTCTTTTAGCCTCTTTCTTATATTTGGACAGAAGTTTATCAAAGGTAGGTTTGCTCTTTGCCTTCTTCTTTTTCTCAATACCTTGCCCCCCCAACCGAATATGACTTTTGCTCAGTCTTCTTTTCTAAGTTATGCTCGGGGCAAAGTTTATTATTTATATGTGTCGATAATCGACTTTTCCTCAATTATCGTATATGATTTTTCTCTAAATTCTAATATTTTTTTACACGATAAACTTGTCTAACCACCCATTGTTTAGTTTTATCTAAAGATGGATTCTTTTGATCAAAACAGTCGCTTTGCATAGTGTTGATCTATTCTTTGCTGATCCTCCGTAAGAAATTGAATCTTGATAGAAATACATCGGAGGAGGCGGCATCCACGAATACCATGGGAAATAAGAATTAGGCTTGCTATTGTAAGATCCTCACGGTTGAGACATGTATGGCTCATAAGATGGAATCGACATTGATGTATATGATTTATTCCATTGCCGATTTCGATGCTCTCTATGTGGCGTTGGAATCGGACTTTTTTGCGCATAGCTTCCAAATCGATTAGCATCTTTGGTATTCTTTTCTTTTTTTAGCACAAAGTTCTTCAAACTTCGGCCTTCTATTCCGATGCTTGTTCCGACATCTAGGTTCAACAACTTTCCAAACACCAATCTCGGGTTTTTTGGCCTTCAACATCTTTGATTGTTTCTTATTGTCATGATTTTCAGGAAAATCAGTGAGATTGGTTGCAAAACCAATTGGACCAATCTGTGCGCTATTGTGTTGCCCCCTTGAGTGCAGTACTAGATAAACCTTTTATACTCGTATCGGATTCGGCTTGCCATAGCCGAATTGGAGTTTTCTCCACTTGGCCAACAAAATCATTAGTTGGCCTCTCATCGTAAGAATTAATAGTAAGATTCATATTAATATTAGTCGGCTTTTCAATAGATTCAAGATCCTTGATTCGTTCGATGTTTCTTTGTCGATTCTTGTTGAAGCATGCTATGAATCCTTGGAGTTCTTGATCATCTCGTGCATTCTTTCGATCTATGAATAACTTCCGAATCTCCTCGGGAAGCTCCTCAAATTTCACCAGGAAGATAAACTCCCCATTGTCTTTGAAACTCATAATTGGAGAAGATTGATTCGGCTTTGATAACCTGAACCTTCTTCTCCAGCGGAGTTACCAAAAAGTGTGTTGATGTCGAAAAGATCCGAGTCAGCGCACCACACGCATGTCATGTGCGAAACGACGGGATCGTCTGACTACGAGATCACAACAACACTTGAAAGATCAAGCTCGAGAGGGATCCCATTGGAGCAAGACTTTTCTAGGGTTGATCCGGGCTTGGTAGGCCAGCCAGATCGCCTTCAAACGCCATCGGGGTGAGAGAAGAACAGAAATTAGGGTTTGAAAGAGATTAGGGTAAAAGAGATAAAAATAAAGGTATATTTGATTCATAATAGGAGGGGGTCTCTCAATTGGCCTTGGGTCTCTTTATATAGAGGCAGGCTGGTCTTTCCCCATGGAGCAACGAATCCTATTAATTAGGAAACAAATTAGATCTGATGTGCTATTAAAACTATCAAAAACCGATCTCGGGTACCAGACACTCCGGTGGGCAAAATCCCGATTCTAGAGAGGGCCTACCTGACACTCTGGTACCCGATACTCTGGCAGTTTGCTGGACACTCCAGTGAAGGCTCAGACAGTTTTTGCTAAGGTCATAATTTCCTCATCCGATCTCCGGTTTAGGTGATATATATCCGTTTTGATCGTCTCGACGAGGGCTAAGTCTTGGAACTTTCAAATTATGGATTTGGCTACATCTTCATGTCTTATTAAGCACTTTTTTTTCTTTAGTAGAATTTAACTAAACTCTTCGAAAATATCTTTCACATCCTGAAAAACATGTTGAAAAACAATTCTTGCAAACAGGGGCGGAGCCAGTGTGTTGGCACTGGTGTCACGGGACACCAATGATTTTTTGTTGCACCCTTATATATTTTACTATTTTGCACTAGTGACACCAGCAGATCATTGTTAAAAGTAATAGTGACACCATTCACCTGAAATCCTAGCTCCGCCTTGCTTGTGAAATAGTCATTATGGGGCGGAATTTATATATTTTCGATCATTTTCGGTCTATTAAACCAAAACTTCCGATCTTTTTAGCGTGCAATTTTTGGGTGTCAAGATACCATGGAGATGCTCCTGCCGTATATGTCATCGTTTGTGAGAGAACGATATGAGGAGGAAGAAAATGATACAGTACAGTGTCCCGCATCGCTGTTTTGAGCTGTGCCGGCTGAGTGCAGCGCTGGTCTGTCAGATATGGAATGAAAAACAGGCCGTGCAGAGGGAGGCAAGAGATCAGCCTAGAGGGCTTGGGCTGGGGAAAGATTTTTTGCAATTTGATTTGTGGCTGATTTGCTTGGATTCAAACTAGAACTTGTTCCAGAAATTTTAAATGCAAATATTGGATACAACATGGAATCCGTCAGAGTTAATTGATCAAAATTTTCACTCAACTACCACCTCACATCCATGAAATATTGTCAGGTGGGTGCATCATAAGGGTTTCCTACCTTTTACTTAAAATAAAAATGCAATTATTACGTGTGCAGTATATGGGAAACGGGGAAAAGAAGAAACAAAATTCAGCAAAGAAGAAAAAAATATTTCATGGAACAATTGCAATACATTGAAACATATCTGTTATTAATAGAAAATGAAATTAAGATTCCATAAGAGAACCCTTGAATACAAATGCAATACATAAAACTATGTGGAACTTTGAGTATGGTGGCAAATGACCTAATTAATATGATATTATATCTGCTAACTGGACAACACAATGGCCGGAAGCTGACCTTGGTGCCATTAGGTTATGGTAAAAGATACCTCTATTAGACATTAGTTGCAAGACATTTAAGGGCGGGCTTCACTATCTCAGCTATCTTAATAATAACTAGGAAGAGAACCCTATATATCAGGACCATTGACAGTAGTATTGCAAGATCGACCCACTTTGAGTAGCCCATTTCCACTTGTAAGTAGGTTTTGAGGACGTAGTCACCACTAACAGTGAGACCGCCACCTCCCATATCTTCAAAAACCAAGCCCAAGAACTCGTTCTTGTACAGTCCTTGGGTTGCATATTTGTGGTAGGAGATATAATATGTTGGGTACCTCCATATCATTTTTGGGAGGTCACTTGGAAGCCTGAAGAAACCAGCATTGAGCATTAGTAGTCCCTGTATCCCTGAACCAGTGATTATGCCAAGAAGAAAATCAGGCACGATTGCTGCAACGATCATCATGAGGCCCTCGACCAACATTGTGCAGGCCCAGATCACTATAACAAAGTAGACAAAGTGGTCTACTCCTCTTTGAAGCCCGGTTAGGTAGTAGGCTATTGCACCTGGTATGATGCAGATGAGCCCCAAGTAGGGAGTTGAGGACACTGTGTTCGATATTACGAATGGAATGGCTCCATAATGACCGCTTATCCGCTCTCTTCTGAATATCTGTTGATTCGTAAACAAACTGGTCAACATGACCGCAATGTATTCCATAAAAGAATATTGCATGAGCAGGATTAGTCTGGAGAATTAAAATTCTATACCTTCATGTCCTCGACAAAGGATGGGAATCCTCCAATTGACATCATCGTAATAAATGTGGATGTAAACATAATCATGGAAGCTCTAGCCTGAAATTTGAGAACAAATGATTTCTGGAGTTTTCGCTAACTACTAAACGCAATATTTAGTATTTTTTAAAATGGAAATGGAGGTCTAATTTTTGTGGCTTACTTGTATTGATGCAATGTTGTGGCCAACATTAAAGAAAATAGTTCCAATGCTTACACAAAGGGCAATATAGATTACAAATCGCAACCAGTAGTACCCCATATCTCTATGCATATTAATCAGTGATCGTTTTGTCAGCACAACTGATTTGGTCAAGAAGCCAGCCTGTCTTTTCTTAATTGGAGATGCACCCTGAAATAAACAGAAGCTGATGTAAGAATATGAATCACTCGCATCTGTGCAACCTAGATTGATGCAAAGAGGCTTGCTTACATTGACCACAAGATCACCAGTAGCTTCATTTTTCATTCCCAAACCTCCACGCAGTTTCACAGTATCCGATAAAGTTCCGATCACTTTAGTAGCGGATGGCAACGTAACAGCACGTCCTTCCACGTCATCAGATTCCTTTTCATATATGTATAACCATTTAAATATGAAACAGATACATAATCCATATTACGTCACTATAAGAATTATTTAAACAAAGATTATCAACAATGTTCAAATGTATGAGACAAATACCTCAAAATCTCTATTTATTAATGTTAAGAAGTAATCGGAAGGATTCCTTCTCAAGGGACAGGGGAAGCCGTGAGCATCAAAGAACTGCAAAAACACAACATTTCATTTCCAAATTGTGCCTTTGCCATTCACTAAAAATTGCGTGAGTTTAAGTCGTAAGCTAAGCATCCTGCAAACAAAGAATTAGCATATAATGAAAACGCATGCATAAGTTTTTCACAACCAAGGCATGGTAAGGTATGCAGATTTTTATAATATCAGTTTTCTATGTATTTATTTAACTATAGAAACTAAATGATGATTCTTAAATCAATAAATTGCAGTTAAAGAATAAAGAAGTATGATTTCAGACTATCGGAGGCCCTACCAGTATCAATTACTACTCTCTCCGTCCCACTTTATATAAGACATTTTAGTTGTGCACATACGAAGGAGAATGAAAAAGGAGAATGAAAAAGGTGAAAACAAGGAGGAACAAGATAGAAATGGAGTATTGAAAATATAGAAAAGTGTATTAGAAAACAAGAATGGCTTATAATTTGAGATGGAGAGAGTGGTTTATGGGGAACAGGAAGGTCGGGTGACATTAGGCATCCATTTATGATTAATGTCGTTTTGGCTTATTCTAGAGGTCCCACTGGTTTTATTTCCTACCGCCATACTTATGCGGCACATCCATGTCATGGCCTACGTTTGCTTCAGCTTGTTTGACTAGTCCAATCCAGTGTTTTGGTTATCGGCCAAATCTGTGATGTGGATACGGGTCCACATATTCCACTGGTAAGGATTTTGTTTTCGTTTTAACAGTTAAAATTGGTTGGACCGGTTTGATTAAAATCGTGAAAATCTCAAAAACCTGTCTAAAACTGCTCCAAATTGAAAAGTTAAAGGTTAAACAAAATTTGGTTGAAATGCTACAGTAAATCATCGTTTTTCCGGTTTATCGAGTAATTTTACCGATTTATCAACGGGTTTCTTCGGTTTTATCTGTTTTTAGGTTTAAAAGTTTGAAACCCACCAGTTTCACCGATATACCCATCGGTTTTATCGATTTATCGACGAGTTTTGTAGGTTTTGGTGGTGTTGTTAACCTTGCCCACAGGTGGATAAATACAGGAGGTCAGAGTTCCAGATGTACTGGTATATGCATCAACCCTTCTTTTAATTTGGTATATTACATGCAAAATATTCATTTTTCTGATGAGGTGGCACATGTTAGCACATCATTAAGTATATAATTAAAATATTTTTTGCTATTGATTAATGATTTCTAGGTGTGCATGTTATCCAATACATTGACAACACTTTCAATTCACCAATTCAAAGAAGTCATGAAACGAAAAGATTATTTTTCTAAAAAAAGTATTTTTTTACCCCACCAAACATATATATGGTGCAATTTGTATCACGGATCACGACGAACAGTGGGAGTAAATAGTTCAATATAGTGGGAGTAAATAGTTCAATATACTGGAACTATGAGAAATAAATAAAATCTTTAAATTATTTGGAGAAGATACTAGTACTACCCCTAACGGGCTGTTTGAAAACTGTGTGGGTAGAACTTTTATAACATGAGCAGTTGATGAGAATTTTTTAAACGGGTAGCATTACTGACATGAACGTTGCTTGTATCTCGCATTACTAACAGTTGGTTTTGATCATGAGCTCTCTGTACAGTGAAATGGAGTTATTTACCAGTTGGATCCGTTATTTGACGCATATTTGCAGAAAGAAAAGAATTGTGGTAATACTACTACGTACTAACCTCAATTGCCTCCGAAGCTGGTCCAAAATACACCATCTTCCCGTACGCCAGAAGACACAGCTCATCGAAGAGCTGGAACACCTCGCTGCTCGGCTGGTGCACGGCGGCGACGACAGTCATCTTCTCCTTCCGCGCCAGCCTCGCGATGCGGCTCATGACGTGGAACGACGCCGCGCTGTCGAGGCCGCTGGTGGGCTCGTCGAGGAACACCAGCGCCGGCGACGCCAGCAGCTCGACGCAGATGCTGACCCGCCGCCGCTGGCCGCCGCTGATGCCCTTGCACACACGCCCGCCGATCCGATTGCCGGCCACAGCAGCGAGCCCCATCTCGCGGATGGCGTGGTCGGCGCGAGCGCGCTTCTCCGCCGGCGATACCGTGTCCGGCAGCTGGAGCTGCGCCGAGTATCGCACGGCCTCCGTCACCGTCAGGGTCGCCATCAGTAGGTCATCTTGGGTCACGTACGCCTTCAATGCAGTTATTATACAGACACGGGTTAATTTCAACTCTGTGGAATCAAAGGAAATTTTAATGCTTCCGACAGGCTTACCGACGTTCCGAAGGCAAGCTTCTCTCGTCGGCCATTTATCAGGATGTCACCTGTTGCTTTCATGTTTGACCCAAGTCGTCCTGTGCAGAACGTGTCAGCATTCTCATCAGGGGAGTGCACACAGATGACGTGTCACAAAACATACTCTCTCCGTTTTTTATTATGTGGCTATTGACAGAGGGAGTACAATTTAAAGCTATCGATCTCAAGTCAGCACAGCTGCAGGAATGTGGTGAATGTGCATTTTCTTAAAAGGGTCATTGCTCTCTGTTACTGCAGCATAGCTGCAGGATTCGTCCTATTCTGTTTCTAGAAAAGTACATTTTACTATTTATTGATGATTTTGGCTTTCCGAATGTTCAAGTAGAGTTATCTTATGGGCTGTTTGGATCCTTCATTTTAGAATAATTTTAAATTTACATAATGGATTGGTCTATTAAATTGATTTGGAATTTGACATTTTACAACTTTTTTAAACTCATAAATAAACTTATCTTAAATTCATATAATATAAAATGGAAACGATTCTATAGATCATTATGTTATAATTCAATTCTTCAACTTATAGCACACTCTTCAACTTACTTTTTATGCAACATATAAGTATGCCTCTTGTATGCCTTATAATAAATATATAAATATATTTCATATACAACTATATATAAATGATATTTTTCACCTAGGTGAAAAATAGCTTATTCTTCACTTATACTTAATTAACTAGCAAACTATTAAGCCAACTGATCAAAATCGACTCGCACTCCTCATGCCTCCCCGCACACACCTGCAACCTGCGTCCACCAACCGAAACATCTTTTTAATTAATTCACCTTTAGTATTTTTTGTTATGATTACTTCAGTTATTTCTTTCGACTTCTTCAGTAATTTCCCTTCTTCATTAATTTTATTTATTTTCTTCAGTAATTTCTTTTTCTAACTACTTTTATTGAATATTTTTGGTAAAAAATTGTTTTTTACATAATGATCTTAGTAAGAACATAGTAAGCTCTAGTAAAAACTAGGTTTTTACCTATAGCTCTTAGTAAAATCAAGTTTTTACTGCAAAAATGCTCAGTAAAGGAGTTGGGTGACGAATAAGTATTCTTCACATAGGGTGAAGAATAAGCATCACGGATCTGCTTCCCTATGAGCTAGTCGAGTAGAAAAAACATCAATCCGTACATGATCTCTTATCCTTTTATTTTCACTTTCGTGGTGTTTAATGGGAATATCACTTTCCTTGTTCATCTTAGCTACAGGGGAGAATAAATGCAGTTAGTTGATGCGTGCTTACATATATTCAAGTGCGAAAATTGATCATGTTAGTATTTTTTTTGTGACATCTGTTCATTTGATGCCACATTTATAAGGTTCTGTTGAAAGAATCAAAGAGTACGTATTTGA
>BCLH01000583.1:39496-51335 GCA_001602315.1 Zoysia pacifica
CTTCCCCGCAGCCGTCACCGAGAGGTCCTTCCACGCGAGGAACACCGAATGCCGAGCCTCCTCCGGGTGGTGGCCGTCTCTGGCATGAACTCCATCCAGTGCTCCGGCCATCTGACGGTCACACTGATGGTCATCACAACCGGCTTCCACCACATCTCCCAGTGGAATACCTGTTGGTGGTGGTGCGGGAGGGTCACGGGATGCGAAGACACCGAAGGAGTTGCACGCCGCCCAGCTGCTGGATGAAGACTTGGCAGTTTGGCCGCCAGTGGTTGAGACGGTGAGCGGTCTCGTCGGGCTTGGCGTTGGAGCCCATCTGGGTAGCGGGGACGTAGCCATGGATCGGCAACGAGCTACTACTGGAGTACTGGATGCACACGTTGTTTCGTTGAAAGAATTATTAGATGGTGAGTGGCCTGTTTTGCTATAGAAGTGCTACAACCAGGGTTAATTTATATGCGCGTCAGAAGGAGGTGCAGTTAAAGCGGTTGGCAGTACGCACAATATAAACAGTCCGCATTAATCACATCGTGTCAACATAATGCATTGGACGTATCGATGCTAAAACGAAAAATTTATGAAGTTGACGTCCAAAATCAACATCAAGAAAAATTGAATCATGAAAAAAAAAGCAAGAGCCTTTTTGATCGGATCCAACTATGAACTATCCAGATTATCTTCTTTCCTACTTGTGCTTATATCAAACCAGTGAATTCATTATTTTTAGATTAGCCTATTGCCCAAATCTGTTGTTAATATTTACTCACTCCGTCCTAAAATAGATGTCTTTTTAGATTTTTAGACATCAACTTCTGACCATTCATCTTATTTAAAAATTTTGTTAAAATATTATTTATTTTGTTGTGAAATGATTTATTATTAGTATTATTTTAAGCTTGACTTGTTCTTTTTTTTGTAAATTTTTTTGAAGAAGATAAATGATCAAATGTTGATTTCAAAAAGTTAAAAGTGTCACTTACTTTGGGACAGAGAGAGTATATCTTTAATAAGCTGCATATAAATTGCTCTTATAACAGTTACATTTGTATTTGACTGGAACCGTTACCTAATCCTTTGGATCTCTCCATTTCAGGTAATTAGGGATGGCAACGGGTTGGATTCGGGTCAGGTTTTCTAAAAACCCACCCGCTTAAAAAAAGTTATAGGTGCAATATCAGACTCACATCCCTGTGGGTTCAATATCAAACACGCATCCTTACTCGTAGGTGAAAGTGAAATCCGCGCCCGAATCCGTCGGGTTTCAGACAGGTGTCGGGTCTCCGACGAGTTTTGTTACAAAGTGTATATATATTATGGTATACACACGGGTGTCAGGTCCGTCGAGTTTTGAATTGGGTATCTGGTCCTTTGTCGGGTTTTGGACCGGGTTTCGGGTCCTTGTCAGATTTCAAACTGGGTTTCAGGTCCCTTGTGGGTTTCATACTGGGTTTCGAGTCTCTTGTCGAGTTTCAGGTGGTGGATTAAGCCAAAAAGACCTATTAGACTATATAATTGGTTGTATTCAGAGGCTAACGAATCATCCGCAGGTGCAAACTAAAACCCGCACCCGCACTCGCACCCGATATTATGTGGGTCTGATAGGGGTGCGACCCGCAGGTGAATTTTCATCCCCTCCACGCACCTGCACACACGTGGTCTAATACCCGATGAGGACTCGAACCCAGGACCCAAACTGCCATCCCTACTGAAAATCGATGGAAGGGTGATGTCTCGCAGAAATGTCTTTTAAAGAAGAAGGTATTACGATGGTTGGAAGCAATTACTTAAGGTTATCATATTGCCCTGATTGGTGATTAATATTTCTGTTTTTTAACAAGCTGCATATAAATCGCTCTTAACAGTAGATGCTGCTTCTCTCCCCCGTGCCCTCCTCCCATGCGTGCTCCTATGACAAGCTAAATTCTCATTAGACCTTCTCTAGAATCGTGCATATTGGGACACTGATAAATAAGATCGAATACAAATTCACCATATTCGTGGGAGGACGCATGTAAGGAGGGAACGGGAAGAAAGAAGACATTATTCTTTGAATCTATCTGATCGGCAAGATATTATGACGATGTTTGGTCTCCTATAGAAGTAATGACGATCGCAATCAGTTTAATTATTTCAGTTAGCAACTTCCTTCATTATTCTAGCAAATCTGATTAGAAGTTGTGAAATCAGCCATTAAGTAGTTGAGAGGTGTGCGTCCAACTTTGACTTGGCCTTTGAAAGAAATTAATGAGTAGGAATTGTCCAATTGTGGAAACGGTGCTTTTAATGGTTCACTACTATATTTGTATGGTAATTTTCCCACCGGAACATTTTGTATTGTCATGATTAGTTGGCAAGCGACAGATTTCATTTATAATGTCCTTCACAAAAAAGGAGGAAAATATGTAGTCAGTCTGTTCTTTTCAGCTACATATGTCGCCGTAGTTCAAAGCAAGGTGATGAAATTATTGTGGTCATACTTCAGATGCACTGCACTCTTCCATATGCACGAGCTCGTCTTCATCAGTCTGTACATCCCCGCTCAAGCAACTATTGCCGTAGAGAGCGACTTTGCAATGTCGACGTCTCTGGCCCATCGGTGCGATGATTGTGCATGCATGCCGTTGGCTTCCTCGCTTTTCTACCAGATGAGGTGGGGGGCCAAGATAAAGAAACCGGCAGACCTTGCTGTTGTAATAATGATCTACAAGGCAAAAGGAAATGAGATGAATGAGATTCGGAATTAAGGATAAATCATGAAATTAATTAATACTCCAAGAGATAAAGCAAAGCCTTTCAGATCCCCATGATCAGATGTTACACGAGAGTAAAGCATTTCAACAAAAAATAAAATGTTATTGAAACTTCAATGCTCATAGTGCATATTCCTTATTTTGAACTAAAACCTCGCATGTACTTACCGGGAAAACGGCATATACACTTATGGTCCAGTGTGCAGTTTGTTTTTATTTATCTTCATGTGAACAGATACAATAGAAAACAAACTTCTTTTCAGGATCTTTAAAATATAGGTTTATCATTAATCCTAATGCTAGCAACATTAAAAGTATGTCTATAATAATTGATACTCAATATATTTATTTCTCACATAATATCTAATACTTTAATGAGCATCAAACATAATCTTTGAGCATTATACATTAAATATTAATTGATCCCGAATTCTTTCACATTGTCTTGTGTTTGACAGTACCACAAACATATTACTCGAACAAAATTGCAGTCTCACATAATAGACTGGGATAGAATTTTCTTAATCTAAGTTTCTTAAACTTCATTCGAATTTTGACATGCCCAATACACTTGCATCACTAATAATGCCTTAAGAAATTATTTGGAGCCATCCACAATACGATTCTCTAAAAGGATGATACTCATGTGGATTCATAATAGAAACATCCTTTGCAACTTTAGATCACTTGTAATAAGGTCATCGAAACTCCTCATAGGTATGTAAGACATTAGCGCTTTGCTCTTAGCGCAAATATTTTCTTAATAAGATTTCAGGAGTCTAATCCTGAACTAAGTTCTTTCAAAATCCCAGATTAAACAACTATAAAGGCTCTTAGTGACTCAATGTCTTAAAAATTACACTTATTGTCCTTCAATAAATCAAAGCATGACAGAGTGATTACAATCTTTATTATCTTCATATATTTAGTACTCTGTCAAGTAAAATTATTTATACCTCATTTTGGACTTATCTCAATATACTAGACATCTATAATACTTATATAATTGTCGGCGTTCTGACCACCGGCACAGAAAATATACGGTCGTGGGGGAGGTGCGCCTTCGGGTTCGACGTGGCCTAGTCTAAAGAAGACTCAGGGAGATTTTTACCTGGTTCGAGCCACCTCGAACGGTGTAATACCCTACGTTCAGGGAGCGGATTATCTCGATGACAATGTTACAAAGGCAGGATCCTCTCTCCGCAGGAGGATGGGGGTACTTGCTCCGGAGGATGCAAGGACCCTAGGCTCTAATGGGGCCTGTGGATTTGTCTCTCGTGTGTTTGGGGCTGTTCGTGGTTGTCTTGTTCTTGGTTCCTTTTTTCCGTTGTCTCTATCGCTCCCCGGGCCCTCTTTATATAGAGGAGACCCGGGGTTACAAACGATGAGTCCTATGCGATCCTGCCGCCTCGTCGACAGGTGGGTCCTTCTGCTGTTGTCGCCATCATCTCGCTTCGTCCAGGCGTAGTCGTGACCCGTCGCGTCATGTTCAGTAACGGGTACTGTGATGCTCGTCTGGCGCTACTGTACCGGCTACAGTGCTGTCACGTCCTGTCCAGCGGCCGTTGCAGCTTTCTGCTGGAGTGTCGCCGTGGTGAATCTCGCCTCGTCTCGTCAGGACGGATGGCGGTTGGCTGTCAGAATAAATGTACCATAACGCGGTACCTACCTCCAGGGGTCGCCCTCCGGGGGTCGAAACTCGAAGGCCGGAGTCTCCGCGTGCCCGTGCGGCTAAGGCGTGACCAATTGTCGCTGATTGCTGCTGGGGGGCCCGGTGGCCTCGGCTGTCAGTCAGCCGATCGTTGGGGTTTCGTTTTGCGTGCATGCGTCGTTCCGACCGTCGAAGTCGGGCTGAGGTCGTTCTCGGTCTTTCGTTCGGTAAGACGCCTAGGTTAGATCGGTTCGATGCGGTTTCTGCCCATGATCAGCGTCGCGCCTAGGCTTGGCCATGATCAGCGCCCGAACGTTTGGATCGGCCCGGTGGCCTTAGCTATCGATCAGCCGATCGTGGGGGGCTTCGTTCGTTTGCCTCCCCTTGCTCGAATCTGCCGCAATGGTTACGGAGATCGTGCGGCTTCCATGCCTCCACGTGAATGGCAATCGAACCGTTCGGGAATTCGAACCGCCGGTTGGTCCGGGCGGTTAATTTGAACTCGATCGAACGGCGGCGAGGATGTGGCGGTTCGCGCGCCCATGTTACGTTGCCTGCCAGTCGTGTTCTGGCAACCGTCCCGTCCGTGTAATTGTTACCGTCCTGTCCGCGACGGAGACGGCGAGGCGCGACTCGGGCCCGCTCGTCAGTGGGTCGGGTGCGGACTGCTAGGGTGTACTTCGGGGCGCGACTCTACGATCGAGCAGTTACTCCTCAACCTATCGTGGGAGGCGCAGTAATTGCTCGGGTCTTTTAAAAGGAGGGGTGCGGTAACTTCGCGCTTTCACCCAGCTTTCTTGCTTCGTCTTCGACCCATCTGTCGCGCGCTCGAGAGCTCGTTAGATCTGCTTTTTGCCGTAGCGCCGTTAGGTCCGACGATCGCCGTGGTTTCTATTCGTGCTTCCGCCGCCGCCACCTGCAGCATGTTCGAGTGAGAGCCTTCGTGCGTCGATGACGCTCTGCTTAAGAGGTGGAGCGTTGTCGGGATGATCCCGCGGAAGAAATCGACGGGTTGGGTGGCCAGCTTCGGGCATGTCGCGCCTGCGCCGCCGTCGAGGAAGATCATCAGCTTCCTGGCGTACCACGAGCGCGGGCTGGGGCTGTCGGTCTCCAGCTTCTTCCGCGAGGTCCTCAATCAGTACGGCGTCCGGCTTCACCAGCTGGCGTCGAACGGGATCCTCCATGCCGCCGTCTTCGCCACGCTTTGTGAAGCGTCCTAGGGGATTCGGCCGAGCCTTCCGCTGTGGAGGTACTACTTCCGCGTCAGTCTCTAGACGTCGAAGGAGACTAGGGTCGGCCGACGCGTCGGCGGCGTCAACATCATGCTCCGAACCCGGGAGTCCCAGAAGTACATCGAGGTCGACCTGAAGACCTCGCTGAAGGGCTGACGGAGGTCATGGTTCTACATCGACAACGCCGACCCTCAGCTCCCGCCCTTCGAAGATCTGGTGCCCCGAGCGACGGGGTCCTAGAAGTCAAAGCTTTTGGCAGCCGAGGTCGAGATAATTCGGCCTCACCTAGAGGCGATTCGGCGCCTCCGAGAGCAGAGATTGACCGGGATGACGGTCTTCGGCGTCGCGATGCGTCGCCGAATCATGCCGCTGCGCTGTCAAGTAGTTACAGACGGTGCGAGGGCCAAACGACGAGACCTGCGAGGTTCACGGCCGGCCTCTCTCCGACAAGGGCGTCCTTGCCCAGACCTCGACGGTCTTCAAGGATGCCGAAGGCGGCCTCAATCGAGGGCCATGCCCCCTCGACCGGGACCATCGCCAGCTGGTATGCACGGTCTTTCTGTTTTGGTTGTAACGGCTCGTCGTTGTGAGACTTATCTTGATGTCTTCCAGGGTCCGTCGGCGGCTGTGACCGCCTTCGAGGCCGCGACTAGCTCTGCCGCGGTGTCGACCCGTCGGCGGGTCGAGCTCGGTTCTACGGCGGCGCCAAGGCCGAGGAGGACCGGCGGAAAGCGGAAGGCAAGGGCGGGGTTTCTGGACTACCTGTCCGGCGGCACAGGGCCCACAGCCTCGCCCACGAAGCGGACGGTGAGGTCGCCCCGCGGCTCGAAAGTGGGGGAGGTGTGCCTTCGGGTTCGACGTGGCGTAGTCTAAAAAAGACTCAGAGAGGTTTTTACCTGGTTTAAGCCACCTCGAACGGTGTAATACCCTACGTCCAGAGAGCGGATTATCTCGATGACAATGTTACAAAGACGGGATCCTCTCTCAGCGGGAGGATCTGGAATGTGAACGAGTGAGGTACTTGCTCGGGAGGATGTAAGGACCCTGGGCTCTAATGAGACCTGTGGATTTATTTCTCGTGTGTTTGGGGTTATTTGTGGTTGTTTTGTTCTTGGTTTTTTTTTCGTTGTCTTTATCACTCTCGAACCCTCTTTATATAGAGGAGACTCGGGGTTACAAACGGTGAGTCCTACGCGATTCTGTCGCCTCGCTGACAGGTGGGTCTTTCTGCTGTTGTCGCCATCATCTCGCTTCGTCCAGGCGTGGTCATGACCCGTCGCGTCATGTTCAGCGACAGGTACTGTGATGCTCGTCCGACACTACTATACCGGCTACAGTGCTGTCAAGTTCTGTCCAGCAGCCGATGCAGCTTTCTGCTGGAGTGTCGCCATGGTAAATCTCGCTCTGTCCCGTCAGAACGAATGATGGTTGGCCGTCAGAATAAATGTACTATAACACGGTACCTACCCCAGAGGTCGCTCTCTGAGGGTCGGTCCTCAGAGGCCGGAGTCTCCGCGTGCCCGTGCCGTTAAGACGTGATCAACTGTCGCTGATTGTCACTGAAGGGTCGAAACCCCATGATCGTTCGACCCCTGACTCAGAGCCTTCGTGCGTTTGAGCATGATGTCAGGTACCCAGAGTGTGTGATCATCCCCTCATTGTCTGCAGGTTAAATCTTGCCTCTCCTTAAACCACATCATCTTTTTTTTCCCTCAGCTGTTCGATACATTGAAACGTACTTTTGACCGTCCATCCGTTCATAGCACTATGTCCGCACCCGACCGTCACGACACCGCGTCCGCGCCGATTTTGCCTCCTGTCTTCTCTCCCCGTGTCCACGCACTACTCTCGTCGACTCGCATCCACCACCAACCCGTCGTCTCCCTCGCACCCGAAGCCGCCTCCGCCTCCTCAGTTCCTCGCGTCCGCCCGCCTCCCCTCCACTCCTCACGCCCGCTGTCGCCTCAGTTCCCCGTCCGCCCGCCTCCCCTCCACTCCTCGCACCCGCCGCCGCCTCCAATCCTTCCTTTGCCTCACCACGTGCGGCCGCGCCTCGGACCAGCCTTCTCCCAGTGCCCAAAGCCCCCTCCATGGCCATACCCCCACACGGACGCCGCCTCCATGGCCCAAAGCCGCCTCCATGGCCGCGCGTCGGACCAGCCCTGCCTCCGCTCCTCTCCTCACGTCTGATTCCTCTGCTTCGCAGGGTGCAGCTGCACCTCCCCGAATTCGTGCCCGCCGCCCACCCCCTCCATGCAGCACCACCCACCTCAATGGCCATCCCCCACATGGCGGCCTTCCCTAGAATCTCACCTCCTACGTGCCGCCCTGCTCCCACGCCGCGCTGCCATGCCCTTTGTGTAGAGCAGCAGCAGGACGGCCTAAGCTGCGGGAGGTGAGGAGGCTAATCTGTTTCTATTCACTACAAAATAACATATCTTCATTAGAGGGCATATGTTTCTACTAGAAAGCTCATGAGACTCACGTTTGAGTTTTCTTAGTTATATTTATTCACTAGCTGGTACTTTCTGGCACTTTATTGATTTGGAATAGGTTTATTATTTGAAGGATGTATTCTATCTTTCAGACCCAATATATATTTAGTTGTAGAGCCATGTAGTTTAGGTTGATTCTCTATGAACTACTACTATCACATCATTTTTATTATGCAGGCATGTATTCAATCCTCACATGAAGAAATCATCTCAACTGCTCTAAATGCAGGTATAACAGTTGGAATATATATACCTGTAGAGATTGAAGATCCATTTTTTATCAACAAGCATGTATGTCCTTTGTTCTGCACTATCATTCTATTTCAATCTGTATCAGCTATGTCCTATTTCAAAAATTTCTTGGCTTCCAGAGGAGCAGAAGGTACAACTGTCGGAATATATTTACCTAGAGATTGAAGATCTAGTTTTTATCAACAAGCATGTAAGCCCTTTGTTCTGCACTATCATTCTATTTAAATCTGTGGCAGCTATGTTATGTTTCAAAAAGTTCTTGGCTTACAGGTTATTGGAGGAGCAGAAGGTAATAATCAGATTTGTGGTTAATACATGATGTAGAGGAAGCCATAGGATTAGAGGTGGCAGTGGTTGGCGGCAGGGGCTTGGCGCTGCAGCAGGTGGGTAAGTTCGAGGTGGGTGGACCGTCGGGGAGGTACCTTTGCCAAGGTCTACTAGAACACCAAGACCGGGGAGAGCATCTCCATGAAGGTGCTCAGCCGGTCCTCCATCATCAAGCAAAAGATGGCCAAACAGGTGACCTCTTTTTCTTTTTCGTCTTCTACCCTCCGTATCTGGGCTGTAGGTCCACAGATCATTTTTACTTAGATTCTTAGGGTTGATGACGTGGCCTGGGATTTTTTTAAAATAGTATTAGCTGTACAAGCTTTGTGATTGACATCTGCATAAGCAAGCTGAATGATTGATGGTCTATAATGCTTACGAATGGTCTTTCTTTTGGTCCTTATTAAGAAAGAAAAATCCATAATGTTCTAAGGCATACCAATGTGGTTCAACCACACGAATTACACCGTCATCTCGCTTCTCTGTGCCAAAAAAAAAAACTGTTTAACATATTATTCTGGCAACTTTTGTTTTTTAGAACCTAATACCGTTCATTCTGTTGTGTGCAGTCTTTGGGGAGCCAAAAAAAAGATATTTATAATTTTGAAATTCATCATTGGTGGTTTTTCGCTAATCCTTCAAGTCAGTCATTGCTATAGCTGTGCACCTTCGTGTTGCCGCACAGTTGGACATTCATAAGTGAACCAAGCTATTGGACATTCATGCAAGACAAATGTGTCTCCTATTGAGGTATTTCTTTTTATTTGTACCTCCAAAATTATTAATCACATATGATTTCCGTTTGTATATTCATACTCCACATCATAACATCTGTATATAATTTTTTGAGCACGTAACGCGTTAATAGTTATTAGACTCATTTGTATTGTACAATTTTCCCATTCTTCAGTTTTTATTTGTCACAACCTCATCTGTATCACTGAAATCAGTTATTCATTACAATAAATACTGCTGCTGCATAATGGTAGCTAGACATTTTTTAAAGATGAACCTGGGGGAGTTACCCAGCAGCAGTTTAGCCCGGGGGGGGGGGGGGGGGGGGGAGAGAACATAAGATGCCTTACTATCATGGTTTAGAAATTTACCAGTTTTTGCACTTTTGAAAGCGTGGGAATCTATTTTTGCATGGATCTTTCTAATACTACAAAGCTTCTGTCATGGGCTTCCTTCGTGGTATGTTAGCTTTTCAGTTCATGTTTTTTTTCTTGCCCCACAAGCTGGTGCACCAAGTCAATTTTATCCCTCCTTTGACTAGGTAATCAGTGGTTCAATGACATGCTTCTGTTTTGGTGTACCTTTCCCTCTACTCAGTGGTTACTCAGAACCACTCAGTGGGCACACAGAGGTACTTTCACTGTTTCCTGTTTAGCCATGTCACTGCCGGTATGCACTGTAGTTGTTGGTACTCTGAAATTTTAAGAGTTTACAAAGCAAAATCCCAGAAACTTTTGTTTGTTCATGCCTTGAGTGATCATGTCTTCCCAGCTGGATAACATGCTTGCATAGGACTAGGAGCCTGCTATGCATCTCTGAGGCTCCGGCAAGCAGGAAATGTTGTAGCCTCCAAAAAAAAAAAAACCATCTTAGTCTTCAGTTCTTTGGATGCACTGAAAGTTTGAAGCTAAGTCTACAAAAAGGCGAAATGCAGCAGTAGCAAGTTTTGGGAAAGAGAATTTCTTCAGTTCAGAATGTTTTTTCAGCTTTAGGAATTGTAAATATTAATCCTCTATTGTGTGGCATGTTTTTTTTTAGCAACTGCCTTGCATGGCTTCTCCAACACTTCTAGCTGTGAAACTTCATTTTGAACTTATGTATTTACTTACATAAACTACTAAGGAGTTATATAGATCCTTTAATACATTCGTATCATAAACTACTAAGGAACTATATAGTTCCAATATGTGATTTGCCCATTTACCCTGTTTTGGCTTTTGTTCATGTAATAATTGTCTGAAAGTATCATTTACATTCCTACAGCAAGGATTAGTTATGTAAAATTAGAATTGTACTTTAATATCATCATCAAATCAGCCATAAATTCCTGGGGCAATGCACCGGGAAACAACTAGTTATAGATATAATTGAGAACTTATACTTATTCCTTATAATAATGCTTATTACCTAACTTTATTTGAAGAGTCACCATTATTCTGTTAACCCATGACAGTTCACCGTTCTGACTCTCTCACATAAACTAATATTGAAGGCTAATTTAATTGAGATAATCTACTCTCCCCCTCGAAATGTGGATTAAACGGAAAAAACCAAATTTCGACTAACTCATGATACTTCAAAGAGAACATCATAAGAGAATATTATAACGTTATGTTAAGTTGACACATAATAATTAATTTTAGTCTTTGCCAACTTTTTTACGAGCACACATTATTCTTAAACTTAGTTATAGCATACACATGCTTTATAGTCACTAACTTAATATGCTCAAAAGAGTATATTCATCAGATCGATCCTGATGCAGAGGCGGATCGATCGGGAGATGAGGGCTTCGATCGAATGGAGGGACCGATCTACCGATTGAGGTAGATCGATGCAGGTCGTGGTGGGGAATCGGCAAAAAAAAAAAATCCGGAGGGGTAGCCGACAGAGAGGAAGCCGGCTACAGGAACTAGGGAGAGGAACAAAACCCTAGAAAAAGTCCCTAGGCTCTAATAACATGTTAGGGAAACTGAACTTGTATTCTCATGGGCCAGAGGCCTCCTATAAATAGAGTACAGATTATTGTACAATATGCACAGAGCCCCTCGTACAATGGAAAAAAATACAATAAAGAGATAAAACAAAATAACAAACTCTTATCTCTATATATCTATCTAACAATTATGAACTTTTCAAGTTCTACTAATGAATGCCAAAAGAATTCAACATAATTAATACTAGAAGATTGCTCCCCGAGATCAAGTGAACCAGGAAATTACTCCCCCATATCCTAATTTGCATGATCATAAGAAAACATCTCATTAGATTATTCCCATCAGATGATTGACATATAGAAGATCAAAATATTTTAATAAATATCTTAAATTATAAATATTTTAGCTGATGGGACATCATATCTTATTTACATATTTGTGCATATGCATAACGTTTAGG
>BCLH01000583.1:56123-83818 GCA_001602315.1 Zoysia pacifica
TACGAATTCTCCTCAGGGAAAAAATACTGTCATAACATGGGAATACGATGCTGATTTCCTGTTTGCACCGAGTAGTAAAAATATATTAGCAAGTTGTAACAGTACATTTCTTCTAAATCTCAGTACTTCGGTTTTATTATGCTTTTCTAAATAAAGAGTCTTTTAATTAATCTCAAAATTCAAGGTACTCCTGCTGTTCCTAAGTTGTTTTCGTCGACTTCTAATACTATATTTGACTATTCATTAATCAGAAAAGTGTGATAAATATCATTTATGTACACATTTGAACTATTTTTTAATAACACGAAGGGTCGAATATGATGTTAATAAAAATTCAAGAGTGACAAAATTTTTTGAACGGATTGAGTGAGTAGATTTGATGCACGACTGAATTCAGGAACACTTATGTTTTGCGAAAGGAAGTGAAACGAATGAGATTAAACCTAGGGATAGTAGCCTGATTGCTAATGCAAGATTTATTGAAACTGGAATTAATGAGCGCATGAGTTCCTCGACATTCAACTGCCGGGACAATAGTCACTGGCACGTGGGCTAATTGTGTGCAAGGCGACGAGTCTAACCCATGTGCGCTGGCAATGAATCTCCGAGATGGCTGGGGTAAGCCTGGTATATGGCCTAAGGTAGGAACATTGCTCCAGTGCAGTATTACCCATGACATAGGCAGCTGAGGGGAATTTCTGCACATATGTAAAAAATTACCAAAGAAAGCATCTCTGATCAAAACACCATAGTTATATTAGATATGTCAATGCAACTCAACTATCACATGCACAATTGCATGACAAGTGATACATGCTAACGTGCATGCGCATGTACAGGTCCATCCAGAGTCACAGACATATGAAATGAGAAACATACAAACACGAGAACGTGACAAGACACGTATGTGACATGATCCCAACACTCCTTCAGCCACGTCCACGGCATGTTATATATTATCGGATCTGGCTCCACATTGCTTGATGGATCTAGCATTTTGACGGGATGGAGAGGCCACACTTGGCCGGCAGCTCCATGGCACGCTTGGAGTCGATGTTGTAGATGGTCAACCATGTCGAATCCTTGTAGGTGCAGAGGCAGGTGAGATCGGATCCGTGCAGCGCCGCACAGCATGCATCAGACGGTTTCATTGCCGGCTCTGTCGTCTTGGTTGCTGCAGGCTGACATGACATGAACTGCTCATTGCTCATGTTGCATACTGCCTCTGCGAGCGCAGCGGCCAGGATCAGGGCCACTGCAGCGAGCAGGAGGGCAGGTACGGTCAGCGCCGGCGACGACCTGGCCATCTGATGTGCTGCACACGGTGCCGCTGGTTTTTTTGTGTGGCTCTAGACTTGGGAATGGTTGATGCGGCTGAGATGATCGCTTAAGATGGCTCTGTGACTATATATATAGCACTAGGGACATTGTAATTTTAGCTTGCTCGGCAATGAAAACTTGCGGTAGCAAAAACCAGGCCCATGGGTTTTTGCTTGAGAGCATGCGGCCATCCAATTTTCAAGACATCTATTTAGCATTAGACGTCACAACCGTGTCTGCCAACAATGGCAAAGCTAGATTTAGAATTTACTTGTCACATTGTAAAGATTGGACTGCGGCTATTTGTCCTGGTGGGAATCATTAGAATGACGTGAAGAATGGTCTAGATAAAATTACGGTCTGTTTGATTCTTATCTCTATCTATTTTTTATCTCTACCCCTTAAAAAGCACACTCTATTCTTTCCTATATCCACCAAACAATTTACCCCATACAAACAGGCCTGAAAACGGTCGGAAAACTATCCATCCCGTTTCCGTTTTCATATTTTCGCACCGGATGGAAACGAAAACGGGAAACTCCGAAACGGAAACGGACGGGATGAATATGAAACTTCGGAAACAAATCAATCCGGACGAAATTTATCGGAAACAATCGGTAACCGGAATTAAATCGAAAATATCCACATATAACTTCGAACATAACTATAAGAAACAAATATACCATATCTCAATTTCACAACCAACATAATTAGTAAGAAAACATTACAAAGTCTCATGTCACGGCTCACAAATATAACAAGTCTTAAAAAGTCTTCAAACCAACATAATAAGAGTCAATCTTACAACCAACATAATAAGCAAACATAAATTACAGCTCCATACAATCAAAACTCCATACAATCACTCATTTATCTCAAGTTCACAGCGAACATAATAAGCAAACAAACATTACAAAGTCTCAAGTCACAGATAACAAACATAACAAGTCTTTAATAGCCTTCAAACCAACATAATAAGGACCAAGCTTACAACCAACATAATAAACAAACAGAAATTACAACTCCATACAATCACTCATCCATAGCTTTTCATCAAGATCAAGGTCACAAGGTGTTGCACCGTCATTTTGAGGGGCATTTATCCCATCTTCAGCCTCCTTTGGTTCTCAAGCAAAACAGTGAGCAAGTTGGTGAGAAATATAGCAAGTTAGTGTGTAGAAATATAAAATACATCAGCAGCAAATATCTCACTGCAAAGAAGTGTAGCATACCGTGATCTCAATCTTCATGATGGCAGCAAGGGCCTCCAACAGCTCAAGATCAACCAACATCGATGGAAGTTTCTTAGAATCTTCAAAAGCAAAGACAAAGTGTTAAACATCAACATATTAGGACTAGACTAGGCCATCATAACAGCAGCAAGCAATGGTACCTTTTCTTTCTGCAGCTATCCAATCCTTAGTGCATATCAAAGCTTTAACCATGTCGGGACTAAGACTGATCCGATAAGGGTCAATTACACGACCACCAGCACTAAAGGCTGACTCTGAAGCTACTGTGGACACTTGTATTGCCAAAACATCTCGAGCAATATGTGAGAGAATAGGATACTCTTTTGTCTTGCCCCTCCACCAACATAAAATATCAAATTGACCACTAAACTTCAACAAAGGCTCAGCCATGTACTTATCCAACTCATCTAAGCCATCCAGATCATTAAAATTTGTGTCATACAAGAAACTTTCAAGTTCATCATTCTGACTCTCCATTAAAATATCTTCAGTTGCACTATTTCCTGCTGCATCACTTTTGTTCTTTGAAGGTGAAGATGTTGAAGCAGCATAAAATTGATATAACTTTTTTATAAGACTAAGAAACTCTTCTAGCTGAATGTGGTACAAATCACCATAAAATTTTTTCATATAGAATTCTATGAGTTTTTTCTTGTACCGAGGGTCAAGGAAACATGCAACAGCTAGAGCACTACTAGACTTATTCCAATATTTTTCAAATTTGGCACTCATTGCAACAGCCATATTCCTAATAGTGAAATCTTCACTAACACACCATTTATCAAGGAGCTCCTTTATCTCACAGAAACCTCTATAAAATAAATTTGCAGTGGGATAAAAAGTACCAGACAATATCTCTGTGAGGTCATAAAATTTCTTCAAGCACTGAAGTAGTGTCAATGCCATGCTCCACTCACTAGCACTTGGACATATGTGATCGTACCTGCAAAAATCAGCAAAGGTGTACAAATTATAACAACAAATATGTGAAAAATTTGCAACAACAAAGGTGTTAAAATTCATAACAGAACTGACCTACGACGATCTGAGGACTTGAGCCTTAAAAAAGCGGGCTTGTAATACAATGCATCCCTCAACATTAGATAAGTTGAATTCCACCTAGTTGAAACATCAAGTGACAACCCTTTTGTTGTATCTAGCCCACACTCAGTAGCACGTTTCATGAGTTCTTCCCATTGCAAAGGAGACCCCTTGACAGCCAATACAATAAATTTAATCTTTTCAATGGTCTGTCCAATTACTCCCAAACCATCCCTAGCAACTAGATTTAGTATGTGACAAGCACACCTCACATGAAAGATGCCATCACAAACCAAATTGCCATTACTTTCCTTAAGATTAGAAATTATATCTTTCACAGCCACTTCATTTGCACTAGCATTATCGAAAGTCAAAGAAAGCATTCTCTTCTCAATATACCACTTAGCCATAACTTCAAAAAATGTTTGTGATAACTTTTGACCGGTGTGACGTCCTTCAACATTAAAGAAACCAATAATCCTCTTTTGCATGCGCCACTCTTCATCAACCCAATGGATCGTAACACACATGTATGACTTGTTTTGACATGAAGTCCACATATCCATTGTAGCACTAAATCGGCACTTAACAGTTTTCAAGTATGCATATAATTTATCTTTTTGTTCCAAAAAGATATCCATGATATCTTTTCTAACAGTGATCCTTGACTTGATTGGAAAAGATGGACGCAATAACTTGATGAACTCAACAAAGTAATCATGCTCTACTATGTTAAAAGGGTACTCATGCATGATTATTGTCAAGTAAAACTTCTTCAAACTAACTTCTTGATCATACTTGAAGGGCTCTACCTTAGTAATATCTTTACCATGATCCTTTTCAGATTTTAGTTGCAGCTGACCTTTCACTATACTATGTGCTGATTTCAAATGGTTCCTAAATCCAGTTGTTCCTGATTGCTCTCCACCCTATATTTGGCCCTACACTTTGGAAAGTTACAATACCCCATGTTTGAACATATTTCCTACCATCCACCTCTACTACCTCATCCTTCTTAATGAAGTACTGCCACACATCAGATGTGCACTTTTTCGCCTTCTTTACTTCTGGTGATTCATTATTATCAGTAATAAAGATTGCTGAATTTGCATTTCTACCAACAGTATTACCTTCTACTTCTGCGGGCGTTCCAATATCACTGCCAGTCCTGCTGCCACTGCCATTAGTGTTGGTGCCGGTAGTAGAACCAACATCTACACTTGGATCTGCTTCTTGAGATGGGATAGAACCCGAATCAGCAGCCGGTGTTGATGATGAGGCTACCACACCAACATCTTTTCCTTTTCTCTTGGATCCTAACAAACTTAATCACATCCATAAGAGTACAACTACACAACAAGATATGAAAGATTTTACCTTGCCGCTCAGTGGATGCCGTGTGTCTGGACCTAGATGTTCCAACGGCCGGTGCATCATCCCCAAAAAGCAATGGGGCAGCACGGTCAACAGTTGCATTTGAAGGATGGTCAAGGCCAGGTGGCGCCATGCTCTGTGTTGTTACTGTTGTGAAACTTGGTTGTTGAAAGTTTGGAGGGAACCAAGCTAAAAGCTTTATGCAGAGCAGCAAAGACCAAATCGTCAATTACATGATATCCCAGCACAAAACTGCAGGATGAAATAAAACTAGCACAAACCAGTACAGGACCGCCAATATAAGATTGATTAATGGCAGGCGGAAATAAAACTAGCACCAACCACTACAACGATTATTTTCCCCTAATCGTTAGTACGATTCTGAGGCTCAAATTATTCAATGACATTCGCATATAGTTAGTAGTTACAACTAATTTGGTCATACAAATCCCACCAAAATAGGATCATACTGAAGATTCCCCAAACCTAACGAATCCAAATCAGTTATACGTACAACAAAATAGAACTACCGCACGGGAACATATGGCACATACTACTATGAATCCCCTAATTCCACGCATCCAAAATACATAACACATGGAATTAGATTGAATTAGAGCGCAGAAGACGGTGGCGGCGGGGGCGGGCAGAGACACACACGGCGGGGACGGGTGCAGACGGACGTCGACGGAGTCAAGGACGGGCGGATCCGAACGGGGGCGGTGGCCGGTGAGGCGGACGGGGGCGGCGAGGCGGCCAGCTGCGGGCTTGCGGCAGCGTCGACGAGTCAGGCTCGGGCGGTNCGCCGGCCTCAGCCTGTCGAGACTCGGGGAGTCGGGGTCGGGGGCTGCTGGCTGCGACGCCGAGTGGTTAGGGTTAGGGTTGGCCGCCCGCTTGGAAAATAAGACTTCTATTGGGCCGATTAAGTGGGCGTCAAATTTGCTGCTGGATCTCGGATTGTGTAAACGAGAATTGGGCCGGATTTTCCCGGCCCAATACGGGATCTCGGGTAAACGGACAGAAAATAACTGAACCGTTTCCGATCCCATTCCTGTTTTATTTTTTCCCATTTTCGTCTGTTTCCCGTTTTCATCCCGACCGTTTTCGTCCGCACTGAAAATACGGGAACGGAGAGGAAACGGGACGGGATTTTCTCGTCCTGTTTTCAGGCCTACATACAAAGATAAAATAAACTTCATACACACAAAAATTTGCACTCAAATTCATCCTCCTTCAAAACCAATGGACAAGGTCCCTACTTACCCACTTCTTTCAAATCCAGCAGTCGAGAATCTCTAGATCTCCTGTCCTCCCCAGACCCACACATCCCCCGCCCTTCCCCATCCTCGCGCGATTTCCTATCAATCGAGCACCTATAGCTAGGCAACCGGGCCGCCCGATTCGGCATGGCACGTCCCGATAATTAAGGCACGGTGGGCCGTACCGAGAAGCCAAAGGGCTGAGGAGCTGGCCCACAGCACGGCCCGATTGCTTAAATGGTGCGTCAATGGGCCGGTCCGGTAAGGATGGCCCATGAACAAATAGCCCAAATACTAGTAAATGGTGCAAAATGTGGCATCCCTGGGAATAGAACCAGCAACCAGAGGCTTCAAAAGGAGGCGCTATACCACTACACCAAGCTAGCTGTTGTGGGCCTTGTGATGGACCTCCGGCCCAAGGACAGCCGTACCATGCTGGGTCTCGTGCTAGTCCTCCGGCCCAAGAATGGCCCAGTGAACGGGCCCGTGCTGGCCCAAGCACAGTCTAGGCCCTGCCAAATTATCCGGGCCGAAATGCAGCCATTTGGCACAGCCCAGTTGCCCAAGACTACCAGCACTGCCTCCTGCTCTCGTTCTCATCTTAAAAAAAAAGGAAAAAGTCCTACTTCGGTCCCTCAACTATTGCAGTCATGCGGTTTTGATCCTCCGGTAATAAATCGGGTACCCGCACCCCTCGAACTTTCAAAACTATTTGTTTTTAGTCCTTTGACGGTTTCGCGAGCGGTTTCGTCCGACATGGCCATCACCATGGACTTGTGCGCCTTGGGGGCTCCAGCGTGGCTCCGAGTTATAACCCCAGCAGGAGCCACGGCCCCTTCTTCTCATTTCTCATCTGATTTCCCGCACTCTCTCTTTATTTCCTCCTGTCTTCGCGTGCTCAACCCTAACCCTACCAGCCATAGCATCCTCCGCAATGACCACGAGCTCTGACGCATTGCGGACCTCGACAACAGTCGGCCTGGAGGAAGAGAGACACCATTCCCCCATCCCTTACCATGTCGGGCCGTTGGATTACTTCCTGCCAGTTACCTGTTACTGTGGCCAGATGGCGGCGCTGTAGATCTCGTGGAGCGATGGTAACCCAGGTCTTCTGTACATCAAGTGCTATCGGGCTCAGGTGAGGAAGCCTCTAATTTTTCTTTTGTTGTTGCTGTGTTGTTTGAAATAATGAGCTTGTTGGTGCACGGTGGTGCTTGTGTTGCTGAAGCAGGGCGGATGCGAGCTCTATGAGTGGTATGAAAGTCCTGTTGACCCTTTTGTCTCAACCTTGCTCATCAATCTGCACAATGCCGTTTGGTCCTTGAAGAAGGAGAAGGTAGACATGAAAGAGGAGCTAGCAGAATGTAGAGCAACGCTGGATGAGCTGAAATGGAGATGATTGTCTAGAAAGATTCGAATGATGAGCTGCATACTTGGAATAAGAAGATGGAGTTGCTGAAGGTGATGATAGGTGCTGTGGTTGCCTTTGTGGTGCTAGATGTTTCTTTCATTTGGCTTCGCTAGATGTGTTGATATAATAAGCTAAGCATGTATCTATGTTGATGGTTGTCCATCTAATTTGAACCATGTATCATACTGAAGAATGTGTCTTAGCTTTGTATCAGACTTGATAACGTAATATGTTTCGTAGCATTTCTGTTTCATCAGAGTACATTGATTTGAAAACCATACAGGTTGAACTTTGAGCATGTATCAATGACAACTGAGATTAAGCACATAGGATACAAGAGTTCATATACTCACATGATAGAATAGTCCACATACAGGTTCATGACACAAACTGAATACAGGTTCATGACACAAAATGGATACAGACTCATATGACAAAATGTCAATACAGGTTCCACAAGTGACAACACTATAGAGGTCCAGAAGTTCGAAATCATACAGTTTTACATGTTCAGACATAAATAAGTGCCACAACAATTGACTCCACACTGCCATTACAATTTAACATAATCCCATGGAGGAAGCAACATCATTCCACCTGGTCTTGGCTTCTTCACTGCAAGCTTCTTCAACACTGTTGGGGCACTAGTAGATACCTGTGCAGTTGCTTTGCCACCATTCTTGATTGTTACAGATGAACTTGCTTGACAATTTAGAATGGATACCACCACATTCAGTGTAGCCGAAGCACAAGCAGTTGTGGTCACTTGCACTAGCAGTACGCTTTATCACATTCTGTCACAGATACTATGTTTAGAAACAAGTAAATGGTATAATGCACAGTTTTTAGAGGGAAAGTTAAAAGGCTAGGCTGTCTTACCTTGGTTTGGAAAAAATTTCCCACCCTGCTTTGGGAAGATCCTGAGTTTGCAACCTTGCTCCCCGATCCTGACCCCCACCCCCCTTCTGTAGTCTTTATTTTCCTGAAACTTGAAACACCACCTGGTGCAGCAGATGACTGTCCACTGCTATTATGCTTCTTACATGTAGATCGATTATGACCAACTGCTTGCATCTGCGGCATCTGATGACTGTTCCTACTCTTGACATTTTGGTTCCTTTGGGCTGCTCTTGAAACTCCCTTCTTCTCTTTCTTTGGCCTTCCTGGCATCCTTACGTATCCTGGTGCCTTAAGTGGCTCTCTTTCAAATACATGCCAACTGTTCATTCCCTCAACAGGCATCAAAAAGTGACTATAGGTGCTATGAAAATCAGCAACTGAGAAGCAGATATATAGCAATGTAGTCCACCAAGGAGTTTGTCTTGAAAAATATACATGAAATAGCATGAGGGCAGCGAAGTCCAGATAGTTGCCAATATCTACAAGAGCATTCTTTATTGTCTAGATCAACAGTGAATCTGTTGTCCTGGTGTTTAACCTCATACTTAGATTCACCGTTGCAAATAGGATGACAAACCTGATTCAACAATTTCTTTAATATGTTAGGACAAATGACAGTTTCCTACCTTGAAGCCTTGGTCCTTTGGTCATGGATTCTAACCATAACTTTCCTTCTAACAGTCTCCAGCTTAGTAATGATAGGAAAAAGAACCCAGCCCTACTATTCACTTGTTGAATGACTCACACATGTTGTTGTCTACTGAATCATAGTTAGTACCTAACCTAAACCAGGCTCTGCTCCAGTGTTGTGGACGAGTGTTCAGCATTGCTTGTGCCCCTTCCATAGTATCTTTTGCCAATCTAGCTCTAGCCAAGTTGAACAACATCATGCATGGAGCCTTGGCACACTTCCAAAACCTCTTCTGCCGCTCCTTGTTCCTGAAGTGTTTCTTCCAGTTTGCATATATGTGCCTAGCACAATTCCTATGTTCAGCATGGGGAGCCTATTTACTAATAGCATCTAGAATACCCTGCAGATATAGGAAACAATGAAGTAGTCTGTACAGAAAATAAGTAAACTATAAGAAGATAGCAGAAGCAACAATAAAGTACCTTCTATTGGTCTGAAATGAAGACCCAACCTGAACCACCATGAACATATACATCTTTGCATAAGAGGTCACAGAACCAATCCCATGATGAATTATTTTCCACCTCAACAACAGCCCATGCTATTTGATACTTTGGTTATTTGCATCCCTGCCAATAGCACAGAGGAGTTCACCACTGGTTGCAACTTTGAAAAAGCATCCATCAAGGCCAATTAAACCTTTCTTGCAAGTATCTAAACAGATGTAAATTTTATCATGGTGACAACTACTATCTATTTAGGGTGACAAGTCAAGAATCAAAATTGTCCATCAAACATCAGAATTTGCCAATCATCAAGTACATTCGCGGTGAAATGAGCAAACAGGAACTTCTGGATGCTCAGGAGCTACAGCAGCAACTGGCTTACCAGTTTAAATTTTTCCTTACGCTGTAGCATTAGCATGGACATTAGGACTCTTGCATATGTACTGAAGTTTAACACAAAATATGCTCACTGTATGCAGTATGCTACAGGAGGCTGCTTTTGTCGATGGTGCAAAACAGGCCTAAGGTCATTTCTTTCACTTACCCTATCAATTTCCTTGTGTGTATGAACCAGATAGCTGGTTACCATTCAAGGTTCAGTTTGTTAGGTGAAATGGAACAATTTAAAAAAGAAATTATATTGCTAAGTACGGAAAGTTACAACCATGTTAGTTTTCTGAAATGTGCCATCAAATTTACAAAGAAATTTATAGCACTCCTTAAACTTATTAAACTTATGAATCGTTGTAGTGTGAAGTCTAATTGTAGTAGAGGGAAATGTACCTGAAGCATGGGAAAAAAAAAGGGGCTAAGAGCCCGCTTCAGTGCGGTTAAGCGCTGAGCTGGGAAGCACCGCTCCGCTTCGAGGCTTGTTCGCCTGCTCCACCACCCGCGCCTCTGCTCCGTTGACGTGCGCCGCGCCCCTGGTCCACCTCCGCCTGTTGCATCTGGTTAGGGAGAGGGGGTGCGGGAGGGAGAGAGGGAGAGAGGGAAGAGAAGGAGGAGAAAAGGTGCTGCTCCATGGCTGCTGGCGCTGAGATGCAAAGGCAAGTGGTGGCAGCTGCTCCAGTAACGTGCGTGCTGGTTGCTAGGGCAAAGTTGGTGGACTAAATGGGCTACGAGCTTGGAGTACAAGGTTGGGATAAGAGGAGGTGATGGGCCTGAGGCAGCATATGGTAGCTTGTTAGGCTAGTAAATGACAGCCCAATACTTGCAGTATTATTTTTTCTTTTCCCTAGATAAAACATGAATAAAACTACAGATTAGGAAAACGCCTGGTCACTGCTCGCCTAGCGCATTTTTTTTTCCTTGCCTTGAAGATAACTTCTGAGGACTTCATAGCTACCATAAACTTAAAATAAAATTGAAGACAGTAGTGTGAAGTCTCATTGTTTGTAATTGGATGAGATGTGCAGATTATTTAATTTGAATCATGATTAAGTTTTTCCTCAATATTCTTGTGCACATAACCAGATGCTAGTGCTGGGAGCTGGCCAACAATGAAACTGAATGCGATCTTGGTTCATCAGGAAAAGGAGTGCACTTTGTTCAGGGAGCTCTCTATGTACACTGTTCGCCGCATACTGGCAGGAAGCGGTATCTGTTCACTGCCGTGGTAAACATTTGCGCATCTGCATCTTGGGGTTCCTTCATGCTTTCTTGGTTTCAAATTTCTAGCGAAAGTTGTTTATTTATTACTGACATTATCAGGCAACATTTCCTTGGATTTCACCCGTATAAGGAGGTTTTCTTCAGTGAATGTGGCGGCAACCTACCATTTAGTAAAATGGAACAAAGGCTCACTTTTTATGACTTTTAACTATTAATAGTGGAAGAAGTGGGTTAGGGTCATGCCCCATGCCTGGGACGAATACCACTAAATGAAATCGTTTGGTTCCTTGGTTTTCATCTGTAGGAGGAGGTTATTAATTTTCTTCTATTAGCAACAACCCAAAACCAGGAAGCATTATCTTGTTACTCCAAAGTTAGGTCCCGTGTCATTCTATATTTTCTGTTTAACATCACTTTCTTATATATGTTTTCTGTACCTAGAATTATCAGCTGAAAATGAGATTCTTCATGAACAAATATTACAGGAATAACTGCTTTGCTAGGACAAATGTGCTCTTTTTGGTATGTTTCTGTTGAAAATGAGTTGCATTTTTGGCGCATGTGGTCTTTAATTGTTTGCATGTTTTTTAGACTAATGAAAGTTAGATGTAAATATTATTATATTAATTAAATATTTTCCTTGAATTAATATTTTTACTGTAGCATCAGCACGGGCATTAAGACTAGAAGGAACAAACTCTCCAGTTTAAAAGAAACTTCAAAGGATCGTTCAGATTTGGCTCTACTGTCAAAGCATGGTGGCCAGGGTGGGGTGTGTGTTGGGGGGGGGGGGGTGTTCGGTGCTGAATTAGGCAGGTTTGTCTCCGACGCTGACTCAACGTGAAGGAAGCTTGCATGGGTAGCCAAGTAATCAGGAAGCCCATTGTGAGAGACTTGGTATCTCCCTGATCCGAGAGACCTCGGTCCTTCGTTAGACACCTGTCAATGTTAATCTCAAAGCAAAGTATCCGTCAGGTCTCTACTAATTCTCCTATAATGACACTGTTTCTCCGTTAGAGCCTTCTGTCAGTGGCCGAAGATGACGAACAACTGCATGAGATCGTGCGCAGCAGCATGAGATTTTATTTTTTTTCGAATCAGCAGCATGAGATCTACGAACAAATTTTTTTAGACTATGCAAATATGCTATGCAAGCATATCATCCGTTTGCCTCCAAGGTATATATCTACCATCGTTCCATGTACCCTTCTTTTTGTTTTAGTCATTACAAACTGTACTATTAGTAGACATTTTATTATGTTTTGTGCTAAATATTAGTCGCCCGTTGAACGTCAAATACTCTGAAAATATTTATGTGTAGCTTTATCTTTTTTCTATAGCAAACAAGTGCTCGATCTTACTGGTAAAAATATTCCAAACACCTCTGTAAAGTTTCAGAACCATATGCAGAAGAGTCTCATGCAATTGTTCGTGATTTCCTGCCACTGAAGGGCGAGTAGCGTGCGTTGCTAACAGAGAAACAGTGTCATTAAACATGGATTAGTAAAAGTCTAACGATACTTTGCTTTGAGATTAGCATTGACAGGTGTCTAACGAAGGACCGAGGTCTCTCGGATCAGGGAGAGACCCGCTCTCTCACAATTCGCTTCCAAGTAATCATGGGTCTCCCAGTTGAGAAATTTGTTCAAGGCTTATTTGTTTGGCCTGGAGCTTTTAAAAAGGAAAGTAGATTCTAGCTGGTGGCTTTTAAGATCCTGCATTTATAAAAGCTGCTAGTATAAAAAAAATGGAGTCTGTTTGTTTGCCACTCTTTTGGAAGTGACTTTTGATCTAACAGATGTGTAAAGACTAAAATGACCCTGTTAACTGTATTTTGAAGTAAATAGATTTAGATACGCACAAACTATATTAATGGATAAATTATTGAAATGAAGATAAAATATATTAAAACCTCAGAAAGAGAAATACTTTTAGACACAGGTGTGTAAATTGGAGACAATTAGGTTACCCTATGAACCTCTTTAGTTCAAAAAAATGAACTAAGTTTTCAAAAGCCCCTCAACTTTTGAGAAACTAGTTTATATATATTACACCTTTGGTACCCCTCCACTTTTTGTTAAAAATTGATAACCTTAGGTGCATCTATTTAGATCCTTAATTAGCCCGTCTATATATTACATTTCAAAGGCTTCCATATAATACATTCCAAAGCCGTGAGTTATATCAATTTTTAACAAACACCTATGTCGTAACTATACAATCTGCATAGTAACCATCCTAATCTACCCTGGCCATCAAAGCAGCTCGAATGCTGTCTCAAAATGTACTCCATCCCCAGTGTTCTTGGTTGAGATGAAGATAAATCATCAACACCCGGAGAAAGTATTCATCTTATTCACATACATCACAGAGGTTGTTGACAACCAAAAATTGCAGGTCCGATTATCTGAACCGGAAGTTCCAGTTTTTGCAGGTCCGATCGAAAAAAATGACTAAATCCCCACCGGAGTGTCTGGCCCTCCACCGGAGTATCTGGTGCACCCCCCTCTGGAGTCGACCTTCAAAGACACTGGAGTCCGGCACCTACCGGAGAGCAAAACCAGAAATTCTGAAAGCTCTGGTATGCCAAACTGAAAATTTCAGTTTTGGTAAAACTGATTTTGTGCAACCGGACAACCTGAGGGCTAATCTAATGTTTTTGTGGATTTAGTGATCAAACATGTTTTTCAGGTTGCAAAATCAAGTTGGGGTGAGTGGATCAATATTTGCAAGGAGGCATGAGGAACTACATGGAAAAGAAAGAATAGGGGCCCAAATGGTGGTTTTGAGGATTCCATGATATGGCCTTCATCAAGACTATCAAAATGGTTGTACTTCATAGCTAGATTGAAACCTCGACAAAACTAGAACTTCCGGTTTGAGAATCTGGAACTTCCGGTTTTCACAGCTTTAGGAAAGTTTTCAAATTTTGATTTCTTGTTGATTTGTTGGAGTCACTAACTATCAATGGGATAAGGCCATCCCACCTCTATGTAAAGATATGTCTACAGCCAATTGAGGGACACCCAATCGTCATCTATCAAATTACTTTACATATTTTTCATTTTCAAACCCTATCCCCTTTTCAAACCCTAATTCTCTTCTTCTCCCATCCCGGCGGTGGTGAAGGGGGTCTACCTAGCCTGCCGAGCCTAGACTAACCCTAGGACACTCTCATCCAAACAGGATCCCTTCCAGACTTGAGTAACCAGATGCTGCAAAAGTTCTGCCAAAACTGCAACCTCTGGTTCGACAAATAGGAACTTCTGATTTTCACGATCTCTCTATTTTGCTTCTGCACAAGGACATGCGGTGTGTATTGGCCCAATCTGAGCATCAACACACTTTTTGGCGATTCTAATGGAGATGAAATGTTCCGTTTACGCAAACCAAATTGGAGGTTCCACATCATGTCTTCTGAGATCTAGCCAACGCACATCATCATGCCGTCCTTGGAGGAACTACCTGAAAAGGCCCGTAAGATGTTCCTACAGCGTCGGAAGGCCTCGAAGGAGCAGCGCAAGGCACAGAAAGATCAGGAGCTTCAAGAGGTGATTTCTCAAGTGAAGGAAGCCGTTCTTCCATCCATCTCTAACGACGCAGCCATGGATGATGCCAATGTGAGACCATCTTCCCATCCTTTGGTTACTTTTGAAGATCTTTCATACTATTTCACCAACATAAAAAAGATCTTAGCTAATGACATGCAATACGTGATTCAAGAAAACTTGTTAAAATCTTTGAAAAACATTGGTATTGCATCATCTACTGCTCATATTGAACAAGTAGAGACATCACTTACTAGTTCATCAGCTCCCGATGCACCTAGCATAGAATAACCTTTGTACAAACTAGTGGGCAAACTAGCTTTCGACCCAATGTGCAAACTAACACCTTGGTGGTGCCTCCAACTAGTGTAGAGCCGATTACTAGCATTCCCAATCCGAACAGTAGCCGATTAAACGAATTGACTAATTTTGTCGCGCCATACCGCACCATCCCACATAGTACCCCACCTATCCCACCTAGTGGTACGGGTATTCCTCGTGGCGCTATACCTAATGAACAATTTAATGCCACGAAAATGAACATGCATTCCTCGCCGCTAGTCACACCTCGTCCCTCATTACTAATAAGGAGGAGTGCATCGCTTTTATTAAAGAGAACTTGAGCAAACAATTCTGCGAAACAATAGGGGTAGACATGAAGGGAAGAGATCAAATTTACAAAACCTATACTCTACTTACTTTGATCCTGTCCCATACCCTAGTGGGTGGCTTGTTCCCAACTTGGGAACATATTAACCAATATATTGCTCAATTAGGAGAAGCGAGTTCTAGTGATACTTTAAAAGTGCAGTTGTTTTCTTCATCACTAACCAGAACCGCTTTCTCATGGTTTTCTTCGTTGTCTCCGAGTTCTTTTTATACATGGTAGTCTTTAGGGCATAAATTTCATGACAATTTCTACTCTGCGGATAATGAGCTGAAGTTGTCATATTTGACATTGTTTAGGCAAGGAAGGGATGAGCCCGTTGTTGATTTTATTGAAAGATTTAGAGATGTCAAGAACCGCTGTTTCAATTTGACAATTTCTGAAAAGGATCTAGCTGACCTACATTTTAGTGGTTTGTGGTGTCATCTTAGGGAAACGCTCGAGGGGCATGACTTTCTTACTTTCACATAACTCCAACAAACAGCTTCGGCGCAAGAAAGCCGAACCAAAGAATTGAAGCATGATTACATGACCAGCCACAATGCACATGTCATTGACTATGATTCGGATAGCTCTAATGATGACAGGACTTGAGTGTCTGATCTTTCGGTGAGATGATTACTATCGATTTGGTCAAGTCGACCCTCACGATTCGACTGCAAACGAACCAGTCATGTGCGCCTTAGCAATTGCAGAACCAACTTTGAGTGGTTATTGACCCGCTAGAATAGCAAGATCAACCTGATCACGAAGATCAATTCCTGCAAGCAATCGAAGAACAAGCAAGAACGAGATGAACAAGCACTGAATTCCTAGATAAAAATACGAGTTCAATTTGAAACAACAAAAGGTGAGGTTCCGATGGCAATAAGACAGGCGGTCTAGTCGACACGTGTGTTGCAAGCGAAGTAGCGACAGCTAAACTTCAATCTATTTAAACCCTGTTCTTTGTGGCGGCTGAGGCCTTTAAATAGGGTGAAAACGACCAGGGTGTGATGGGGTCGTCCTCAAACCCTAGGACGCACCCATAATGGGCTCAACTTGATATATGGGCCAACAGCCCAACTTGGGGTGATGCAGCATCTTCTGTATTAAAACGATGATTGGCGCTAACTCTGATATGCTATAAAGATGGAGCTAGATCCATTTAAAATTAGACTTCATGAGCTTTCTAGAATGCACTTAAACACTCAATTTGGATTCCATGTGAAGTCATGGCTTTCGTTGCAAGTTTGTACTGTTCTGCGGTCCGAATCCACTATATGTGAATATTTCCATTAAAGTCCTCATCAGAAGGTATGATGTCAACATCATACTCCCTCACTTGAATTAGAGTTGTCCTCGACTCAAGTTCAGATTGCAAAACCGTCACTCCATCATGCCCTCTTAAAATCATGAAAGGTGGATGCTACGAGGATATGTATGTGATCTCAACATTCTCTCTCACTTGATTTGGAGTCGTCCTCCACTCAAGTTCAGATTGAAAACCAGCCACCCTACCATTCTCTCTACAAATCGTAAAAGGTGGAGGCCACGGGGGTATTTTGATGCAGTCACATGGTACAGCAAGGACATATAAGATCTCATCATTCTCCTCTTCTTTATAGCAAGGCGTCCTTGGCTTGATCTAGTGGTTGCCACAGTTGCTTGTTGTTATATTGGGATGAGTGATGAGCATGTTGCCAGGTCAGGACAACGAATTCTCTTATTTCATGAGCTGCTCCTGTTGATAGATCACAAAAGTAGAGAAACTTTGCAAGGTATTGTTAGTGTTAGTGCATGCTATTGTTTGATCTTGTGTTTGCATTTCAAAAGGGTATTTCAGATCAGTGCATATGAACACTTTAGACACTAATAAATCTCTAATATCATCATATTTGCCAATTGCATGAAAAACACAGTGACAAAACATTGCAAACTATAATTTTGAAATAATCTCTTCTTCGAATAACCCAGGTTACAAGGAGCAGCAAATCAATATAACCTAAAGTTGAGAAAGATGATATGAGCTCAAACCTTTTCTCGTTCATATCTATGCAATGAGGCCTATCCTCAACAGGTGTGTGCTCAACTGCAACATTTTGAACACCATGCACTAGTTGTGTTTTTGATATGAACGAAACTTGTTCACACAACATGATACAATCACAGGACAAATGTGAATTATAAAACAAAGCATAAGTCATTGGAGACTCAACTAAGCATTGCAAAACACTAGTATAAACACTGGGCGATTGTAGTTTAACACAAGCAGCATGAGAGGATCGAGATGTGGGGAGGAACTCACAGTGTGTTTCATTTTTCTTACTCTCCTATAATATAGTAGGTGCCACACAAGCATCATTATTCATTATTTCAGCAACTAGCTCAACGTCCTCTTCAGCCTAATTCTCACTCTCCTGCACGATGTTAGGCATAGTACAAAAAATAGAAGACTTCTCTCTATCTGGTTGTGTTGTTTCAGTAAGAGACATAGTATCACACAACTCTTTTTTATCACATTCTCCTTATGACAAAGGCATATCAGCAATACATTTCACAAATCCGTGATGGTGATTATTAATGTTTGAATCTTTAGATGATAAAAGTTGATTTTCAGCTTTACAAGTAAGCAAAAACAAGTGAGAATTGAGTTATAAGATTGACAAATGAGCAAAATTTGAATTTTAGAATTTAGACCTTTCATAAACCTACTCATTGTATCTTTCTGGTATTCGTCTAAGCCTCCAAACATGAGACAAATCTTAAAGTCATGAAGTATTTTTTAACAGTTATACTATCCAGTTTCAATTTGTCTAATTTGGCAAACAAATTATCAGCATAATATGCAGGAACAAAAACATAGCTAAAATGATATTTGAATTATTTCCAAGATTCTTGAATATTATTGTGCCTATAAATATATTTTTATTCAAGCAATACACCTTCAGTCAAAGCACTAGAGGCAATGTAAATCTTTTCTTTCTCAGAAAATTCATGTTCATCAAATTTTTTATCTACTTTCAGCTCCCAGTCAATGAACGAGGGTTAAATTTTTTAGCAAAACAAGGTATGGAAGAACGGATGACATAAAAAATATCATCATTTACCTCATTTTGACGCATATTCACATTTTTGTGGGGGTGTGAGCCGCCAGCTCCCTTTCCCGTGATGGTGCCTATCATGGTTAGCAAAATAGCAAAACAAGTTGACAAATAGCTAGATTGTGTCCAAATTTGCTTCTCTCAAGCCTGCCCATGTTCTTACATGTTCTTAACAAGTAGGGGTGATCTGCAACCAGCTGTGTCCACCAGCAGAGATTGGATGGTGCAATTGCCAGGGAACAAAACCTATTTGCTGTAGTAATCTCTGGACCTCAAACAGTTTCAATTTGTAGCAAAGATTAGCACAATCAAATCAGCCAATGCAAAGTTGAATAAATGCTCAAGAATGTTACAATGCTAGTCAAAGGCTAAACCCTACTAGAGACGCGAGCTTAGACACAAAGTTAGTCATATAAATGACACAAAATGCTCACGACAGCAGCAACTACAACTCTCACCATTATCTCTTTTCTTTTGATTCTTTTTTTTGCTGCTTTCTTTTCTTTTCTTTTCCTTTCCTTTCCTTTCTTTTCTATTTCTCTGTGTCCTGTTTTTCTTTTGGAAAGAATGAAAACAAAGACAAAAAAGTGCAAATAGCAGATAGAAGATATCATATCTCTTTTGTGATTGCGACACGCTCGGGTGAAATTTTTTTGGCAAGTGTGGATCCGTTGAAAAAATAACATGATCTTTCAGATTGTGCAAAAACACTACAAACAAACAATAAATAACAAAGATATAGTTGTTTCCTGCCGCACCAAAATCTGGTAACCGAATCTATAGATGTCACCGAGCAACCTGAAAGCTGATACCACTTGATAGGACTTGAGTGTCTGATGTTTCGGAGAGATGATAACTATCGATTTGGTGGAGTCGACCCTCACGATCCGACTAGCAACGAACAAGTCATGTGTGCCTTAGCAATCGCAGAACCAACTGCAAATGGTTATTGACCCCGCTGAAACAGTAAGATCAATCTGATCACGAAGATCAATTCCTACAAGCAATCAAAGAATAAGCAAGAACGAGATGAACAAGCACTGAATTATTAGATAAAAATATGAGTTCAATCTTATACAACAAAAGGTGAGGTTTCGATGGCAAGAAGACGGACGGTCTAGTCGACACACGCGCTGCAAGCAAAGTAGCGGCGGCTAACCTTCAATATATCAAAACTCGACTGTTCTTTGTGACGGTTGAGGCCTTTAAATAGGATGGACAATGACCAGGGCGTGTTGGGGTCGTCCTCAAACCTTAGGACGCGTCTCTAATAGGCTCAAGTTGATATACGGGTCAACGGTCCAAGTTAGGATGACACAGCACCTTCTGTATTAAAATGATGATTGACACCGACTCTAATATGCTATAAAGGTGGGGGTTGGATCCATTCCAAAGTAAACTTTATGAGCTTTCTAGAATGCACTTAAACACCCAAATTGGATTCCATACGAAGTCGTGGCTTCAATTGCATGTTTGTACTGTTATGCAGTCCGAATCCACCGCGTGTGAATATTTCCAATGAAGTCCTCATCAGAAGGTACCACATCAGATGATGACTCCAATGACATTCTTGCTACTGAGTTTATTTATCCATCTAAGTCAAATTATTTGCATGTGATTCGCTCATGCCGGTTCATAAGAAGCGGCAAAATGTGATAAGGTATTTGATGAATTACACAAAGGTGGATTCATTAAGATTGCGTACACTTTTCCTACGGCGGAAGAATTAAAACATAGGACATATTGTAAATGATACAATTTTTATTCTTATACCACTAATGATTACAATGTTTTCTGTCAACAGGTCCAACTGGCCCTTAATGAGGGACGATTGGGTCTCAAAGATATGCAAGTGGCAAGCATCCTTTCACTATTAAATAGCCTTGATATCAATACCAAAGTGATTATTCGGCCTAGTCAAGCCGATACAACTCAAGGGAAGAATGTTGTTGTGGGTGATGAAAGGCATGCCCCAATAGAGGAGAAATTTATTTATAGAAAAGTGGCATGAAGTTATCCGATGGCAGAGAATTTATCAAAGTCACCATCAAAGGCTCTGCATCTAGCGGCAACCGCAAATAGCCGAAGGAACAACATTTTCTGCTGCATCGGAAAAACTGGAACTTCTGATTTCGCAAACGAACTTCCAGTTTTGCTCAAAAGCTCAAGATGACTAAACTGAAGAATCATGAAGTTAGCAAATAGAACATGAACCAAGGTAAGGCTATGGACATGAAAATGGGGTCTAAGAGCACCTTCGACCGTCTCATGGAAAAGTACAAAGATCAAAAGGCCGATTTAAGCAATTAATCGACAAAACAATCAAGGTCACCATAAAAAGGGGATAGTGGCCCACCTAGGAAGGAGGTGAGACAAACAGTGAACACTCATGGTTCCCCTTCCTCTCATGGATTTGGGATGCCGCTACCATGGTGCCCTCCTATGCCACTTCCGCCATTCCTGAGCCAGCTCTACTTTTCATCCGGGATGGAATATTCCAAAGGGGAGTGTTTTTCAGAGACTCTCTAGTTCTGTTTGTGTATAGTTAGGGAATCAATAGGTCAATCATAGAGGAGACAATACTGGTTTTGCTCACCAGCAAAACTAGAAGTTTCGATTTGGCAAACCAGAAGCTCCAGTTTTTTCAGAAAGACCCGATTCCCCTCCTAAGCAGGAATGGTGAGTCAAAAGTGAAAAGGAGGATAGTAAAAATGCTCTTGGGGTTTCTGGAGATCAAGGAGCCACATATGGGGGGTGTCATTAAAATTGGCACTACCGATGTTAAGATTGGGGAGACTTTAGTGGACCGATTGTGATAAGGGATCTGGTGCATGTTGATCAAGAAGTCCCAACATCCCCTATTCATACCAAATATGCATAGCAAAGGTGGTGTCCCTCCAACTTGACCCAAACTCAAAAGAGAAAACTATAAAAGCTACGCCTCCGTGAGATAAAAGAGCGTGCTATAGAAAAAAATAGAAGGAGGATATTTTTAATGAGGTAAAGCCAATGATGCCTCAGAGTAGGCAATGGAAGGCCAAGGAGAAGACCAAGTCTCCAGAAAAGCCAAAGACTTTAGCTTCGGACTAGAGATTCTAGTTCTACCAAAACCGGAAGTTTTGGTTTCGGATGGTTCTGTGCAGATCAGAGATTCTGCTTCTTTTTTCATCTACAGGCGATGTGTACATGTCCGAGTTTGATGACGATGATCTCCTAGACTACGAGCCTACACCGCCTCGAGATGGTTCGGATATTAACACTATTTGTTTACCTCTTTTTGATTACTGTCTTGCAGAAGAAGAAGAGGTTATGGCATAGTTCTATTTTGAGCCGAAAAATGTATTTTTCAAGAAGCCCAAAGAATTGGATAACCATTTCAAAACTCTCTACATGAAAGGTCATATTAATGGTACACCGATCTCCCGTGTGCTTGTAGATGGAGGTGCTATTGTTAACCTAGTGTCATATTCTTTGTTTTAGAAGCTAGGTAATGCTAATGCCGAGCTCATCTTGACCAACATGACATTGAATGGTGCGGGAGGAGGAGATCCTATCGAGGCTAAAGAGGTCGCTTCTATGGAGCTCGCCGTTGGGAGCAAGACTATGGTTACCGCTTTCTTCGTCGCTGATTTGCGAGGAGGTTATAGCTTGATCCTGAGACGTGACTGGATTCACGCTAACAAGTGTGTTCTCTTTACATTGCATCAATTCTTGATACAATGGGTTGGTGATGATGTAGAAGTTATTCATACGGATGTATCGGCTTATGTTGCTATGGCTGATTCATATATGTTCACTGCAACATGACAGTCAAGTGCCTAACTAGATTGGACTTGACGAATCAACTCAACCATATAATATTGTCACACCCCATTTCTGGAATGCTCTGTACAACACGTATCTGTCCCTGGATCAGTAGCTGATACGCAAAATACACAACAGAATGTATATCAAAAGCATACTTCAAATTTGAATAGTATACCTGAGTAAGAACCTTTAGCGACAGCACAATAAGAATTTCTATAATCCAACACCGACTGGCCAGCTAAATGCGAAGCAAGCAGCGGAAAGCCAAGGCCCAAAGTCAAACTTGAAAAGCAGAACAAAACTCGACACGTTGCATTCTTCTACGCAGTCCTCTCTATCTAAAACCATAAATGTAAACAGGTGAGTACATAAAGTACTCAGCAAGCCCTGACACTAAATATGGTATAGATATAGATGCATATTTATTTGTAGCAAGGATGAAGCTATAGAGTTTGCTTTTTCATAAAGCCAGTTTTATACAGAGTTCACTACAGAAGCTTTGCAAAAAGAGATAAAAATATTTACTATCCATATTTTAGTAGGTTGGTCCTGGGGGAGATGTTCATTAATCCCGTCAATACCCAAATTTTAGTTGGGCCTTCCAGCACAAAGCCATAACAACCCATGCACACAGCCTACACTTTCCAAAACTCGAGCACCTATACCCACTCACTCCAGCAAGGATAATATAGAGAGACTAATAAAAGAGAGCCTAAGCTATAGTGATCAATACCGTGGCAACGACTATTTCGGACGGATTATACACTCTGCAGAATTTGTATACTGTACTCACAGGCTATGCACTCTTTAATGAGCAAGAGCAAAATAATGTTTAACTCAATCCTCTAAGCTCCCCACAGAATCCGCCGCAAGATGGTTCAGGGGCATCATCCATCGAGAGTTTCCAAGTCCTGACTACGCGATTTTTATACGTTCCCGGAGCCGGATCATAGGGCATTTCAAAAGCCCTCGTCTTCTCTTCGTCCTCTTTTCACCAGGACTTCAATATACCAGGTGCTATATCCATGGGTCATACGATCCCACGACGTGGGCAATTACTTATATCGAGCCGGACCGTTGGAGAACCCACGTCTTTTTTTTACCACTGGCGTACCTCAGGTTCTGTGGTTGCACGAAATCATTAAGTTAAGGTCTTAAGAACCGGTTCTTATATGGCAAGTGATGACTTGTCCACAACAGGTGGACCAGAGCGAAGCTTAAACACGTAACACCATCACCATTTGTGAGCCTCGTCCCCCATCCAAAAACACACATCTTCACCTAGCATATGTTGCACTAACTCCATCACATTTTATTTTATCACAACACCAATCATATTTTAATGCCTTTTGTAAATAATATATTGGTATATGGTATGACGATGCTTAGCATCGCAGAAGGGTCCCTAAGCATACTATATATCAAAGCAACTTTCTGTTTGTTAAAAGAATCTAATGATGGAAGACCTATGGTTAATAAAAGGGCGTCAACAACAGATAATCAATGTAGTATTCAATATTAATGATAGAAAGTAACCGACATTAATATAAATATATATAACAAGTAGGATCATTATCTACTTACATGTTATATATATATATAATATTATTGGACATAACTAATTTGTAGCTAGACACAAAATAAGCCAGGTCGTTTAGGATCTTGAATCAGGGCGTAACTGTATGGTTTGGCATGGCTTCACGATACTCCGTTCGAATCGCCCGTTACAATCGGAAAGCTAACAGGACTGCGGCTATTACGATTCAGGTTGTTCGGCCAACAACTAACGTGGCAGATTACTAGCGTGGTTTCAGCGGGTCTTTGTCCATTCTGTTGAGGCGATCACCCATGAAGAGCAACAAACATCAGGTAAAATCAGTAGAATTTTGTGGACATGAGGATGACGTCGTGTCCATGATCTAACTTCGGCTAGCAAGTTCAAACAAGAACTGGATGAAAAAGCAGAAGCCAAGCCATCCAATTGCCGCTTCAGACGTAGTGTCCATTTACTTCCTCATCCATGGCATGGGCTATTTCTGTATTTAAATTGAATGCTTATCTTTCAGAGTGTGTCAATGCCAATATCTTCTGCAACTGGTTTTTGTCTCAGAGCAAGTGAAGTGTTCATGTTTTTGTTGCTGCCAAAAAAATCTTCTAAAGTTCTAATCTAGTCATCAGCAAGCGCAAATTGTGATGCTAATTCCAATTTGACACCGAAGAATTCTGAGCTAGAATAGAGCAGCATGTGCTAAGGTTTGTTGTACAATCTAGCGTTGGTGTTGTTGATGTATTCTCATCTACAGTACATTGGTTTCACTTATGCCTTTACAGGCTTCATCCGACATGCAAGTTATGATCTGTGGCTAATCACATGTACTTTTTCTTGAGTGGTGCTTGGTCGAACTTTCTAGCTGTGAGATAACGAATGAAATGGCAACACCTTGATTCTCTTTAAAATGCAGGTTTGGCTCACTGGATTTGATGGCAATACTATGCTTAGCAGAAAGGTGTAACCAATACAAAGACCAATTGACATCAATTATCTGTAGAATGTGGATTTTATTTTTCGTTAGCATGGTTGGCTGGTTCAGGATTAGATGCTGACTATTTGTTTAATCATTACTACAATTATATGTAGTATAATTAGCAACAGGAAGCAGCGGACGCGATAGTGCATCCAGCATCAGGCAAATGCTGCTACTAGCGCTGCTTCCTGGAACCTTTTTTCTACCAACTTAATGACAAAACTGAAATACCATGGAAAATCAATAGCTATCTGATACATGAGAAAATCTCGTTTAGTTCCAAGAAGCAAATTCAGAAGTTCAAGCTGCAAATATATTTGAGAACACGCAGAGCTCGAATCAGCTGACACATAGTAAAGGAAAACCGGAAATAATTAACATAGGATATGCCATGGATTACAAATCCAGCAAACTCTCACTTCATAGGAAATGAGATGCAGGAACAGACACCCATTCATTCTTCACAAAATGAATGAAAGCTCCAAAAGACTGGAGGGATTGAAGAAAAGACGCGCGCACACTCAACTTAGTTAAGCTATACTAGTCAGATCATCCTAAGTCATCGTCCTGCTCTCTCATCCAGATCATCATCAAGTGATTGCTATTTTTCCAAATGGCTGAAAACAACCATCAGTACAATTTGGGTGGCTTATCGTTTCTTCGTCTTGATTTATCTTCTTCAGCATTGATCTTTTATAGAGCAGCAAGACATCACTCTGTTCTCCTCCACCTGCAACCTGCAACTTTGGTTCTGGAACCCCGACCCCCAGCGGTGGCCTCGCTAACTTCTTTCTATTAGACCTGCGACATGAAATAAGCACTGCTAAAACACCATCAGTACCATCAGTTGTATGTCAATTGCCTGATATACATGAACATGAGAATTAATAAACATGACTATAAAATTGGTACAAATAAAACAATAACACATGAGATTGATAAAAATATACGGAATACTGATTCAAGTCAGTTTGACTTGCTTAAAGTTAACAAAGGGAGGGAAAGTTATTCTGAGGCACATGTCACCTAGGAATTCGCTTTTGAGACGAAAATTCCATAGGCAGCCTCATGCGAATGACTAAGACTAGATGGAAAAAAATTAATGAATATCAAACCATTTTAATACTTCAATCGAAATACACAAACAAATGGCCTCAATTGAAAATTGAGAAAATTTTTGGAAGAGAAAAGGTGATTATGCATCAACCACTCCGTTTTTGGGATGCAAGAAGGGGTTCTGTCGTAGACTTATTCAGAGCCCTGCAGCAAGGAACGCTTGGTCCCAGCAGAACTTGGGCTGCGCCTGAAGAACAACATGGCCAGTTGCTGTCTGCAATGGTGCGTAAGTTTGTGGTCCAGTGGATGGATTCTTGTTGTTACCTGTGAGCAAGCAAACAAAGTCAATTCATCCCCTAAGCTTTTTAATGAAATCAACAAATCATCGAGCAAGCGAGAAGAATTTGTCTCACCCAGCAGCAGTGAGGTACTAGTTGTAGCAATGGCACTGGGGTTGCAGATCCTACAACAGCAAGCAAGAAAGGGCCGGGCATCAATGAGGTTGTTAGTCGTTGGAAGGGGAGGAACAGACTGAGAAGGGGATTGATGTTACAGGGACTCGCTGGCCGGAGGAATACGTCGATCTCCTGGGCAGGAGTGAGGCCCTTATTCTCGACGAAGGATTGCCGGTAGACGACAGGGGAGTCCCTGACATTTGGGTGGGAGAGGAACCTGACGGCGTTCTCGACGTACTCCTCCCTCGTCAGCTGCAGGCAGCAGCGGGGCCTCAAAAACCAGCTTCTCGGCCCCAGTTCCTTCACCATGTCCATCTGGTTCTGATGCTGCTCAAGGATCCGAGGAAAGAGTTGCATCAGGGGAGTAGAATCGAAGCAAGATACAATTTTTTCAGTCAATTCAGTTACAAGGATACAAGTAGAAAAGAGTTAAAGCAAGCACGGGTGATCACCTCAGGTTGAGCTGCCCCCAGTTGAATCGCCTGTCAGAATCGCCTGTCACAATTGTCAGAAATTGCCAGTCAAAATCTCATGATATCATATGTGAAATATGTGATAAAAAATTAAGTGCGTTTCGCACAAGTTGTCACGTACGCTGCTTAGAAATCGAGGCATCTCCAAACAAGAATCTTACTATTAAGAAGGATTCTTTGAGATTTAGAGTCAAAGTGATGGTCAAGTTGAGGTTTTACTTCAAAATTTTTTATATAGGAAATAACCAACATAGATTGTCTCATGTGAAATTTTGATGAATTTTCAGATCCGTTTGATAATTTTAATCAATTTACTACAATTATAGAACTTTAATTCGTATAAATTGATTTTGAGTTATAACTGCATGAAATAATGGTCTAATATTCGTACAAGCATCAAATATGCATTGTTGAGTGAATTTGACAAGGTATTTTCAAAGCACATTCGAATAAACTAAGTAAAACACGTTATACAAAAGAATAAAAGAAAAATACGGTTTGCCGAGTGTCAGCCAGTAGACACTCGACAAAGACAGAGTTTGCCGAGCGCCGTTGGCTAGACACTCGGCAAACCAGGCGGTTTTCAAAAAGAATACTCTATGTTTACCGAGTGCCAGGATACAGGCACTCGGCAAACTAGATCCGGCACTCGGCAAACAAGATGTTTACCGAGTGCCAGGATACACAGCAAACATAGGGTATAAGCGGACTACCCGGCTGTCACTCTATCTCACACACACACCGCGCCCGCCCCTCGCACCGGCCCCGCCCCAGC
>BCLH01000583.1:105318-132843 GCA_001602315.1 Zoysia pacifica
AAATATATTGTTTGCTTCGCATAAGAAAAATAAATTATTAATTTGTATAATTAAGGGAATAAGTGGTACAATCCCACTATTAAATCATGCAGATCATTAAGTAAAACACTTAGGTCTAGAAGGTAGCCTTTAAGGCCACTAAAATGCATAGACTAGACAAACAAAGCAACAAAGCCATTTCAGATTGTACTTTTAGCATGCAAACAAACATCAAGCAAAACAACAGGTGTAAGCATCAAGGTTTAGGAAGGTAACAATCAACTAATCCTTAGCAACAGGTTATTAACATCTTTAGGAAGTTATCTGAACTCCACTTATATTTTTCTAGCTAGCAAGAAAAGATGGGATTGATCTTCATGGAAAGATCCTATCTCAGACTAAGGTTGAGCTGAGAGATTATTACTAATGTCACAGTTTATAGGACAAGGCACTCAATGACCCACCAATCTGTTATTCAAAAGGTAAACAATTTCAACATACAATATGGTGGCCAATCCATCTGTCATTTAACTATTTCCTTTGAATATAGATAGTTGGGCCAGCCTAACACTGGAATCTCACTTAGCAAAGTAGAGAAGGCATTGTGGGGGGCCTCCCGTCAACCCATCTGCAAAGCTATACAATACTCTACGAGGTTTCAAACTTCTTGTCTCACATAGACCAAAGCTACAAAAACCTCTGCTCTTCAACCAAAGGTTGTATCCTAGATAAACATAATTAAATATAGATACAAGATAAACAATGCAGTAAATGAAACATACAGAAAGAAAACCCAATTCCCATTCTACAAGTGCAAGTGTGTCAAGTTTTGTAGTGAGTCAAATTTTAATAAACATAATTTGCCAAGCACCTAAAAACCTAGGCTGAAATTACCAACTGTAACACCCCGGAATGTCACTAAGGCCACAAAAAACGATACAACGAATACTGCAGGAAAATTTTGACATCTTCTTTCAATTTATAAGCATTGCTGAAGCAAAGTCATAGGTGAATTAGTTAATAAAAGCAACTTATCAAAGTGTCTTGTTGCAACCATGGAATAAGTTCAGTATCCGAATCTATGCAAAGTTTCTCAAGATTAATTAAAGCTAACTTGATCAAGTGACTAAAACATTAGGATAATTAAAAAAATTGTGATGTGCAGCTACTCCCTTCCCTTCCTACTAATCATCAAGTACCTCGAGAGAATAATGCAAGGATGAGATGAAACAACTCAGCAAGTAAATTGGTTTTTTTTCGAAAATGCAGGAGAGCTGCGCATCTTTGTATTAGAAGAAGGTAATTGTCCCCGAAACAAACATCACCACCTCAGCCGGGGACCAAGTCTGAGGTGAGGTTAACAACCTGAAACACAAACAGAAACACAGAACCCGACCAAAACACGACCACCGTAGCCTAAGAACAGCAACTGCTGGAGACTAAGAGCTTGAAGCTTTTTAGCCCTAGCTAGGCACCACACTCTGTATTCATCTGTGAAGGCTCTCAGAACCACAGTGATGGAAGGAGAAGCTCCTTGTTTTGACAGACTCTTAAAACCACATGTTAATTAAAACAACACTTTGAAAGGTATCCATACAATAGCATGAGTAATATTGCAACATAGTGAAAAGAATAAAATCGTAGATACATCATAGCCAATATTTTCTCCACAAACTTTCATAAATGCAAATAAAATCAACTTCCATGAACGCATATCAATGTAAATAAGATCAACTTCACTTCTATCAAAGCAAAGAAATGCCAATAACTTTACTTCAATCAATGCATATGAATGCAAATAACTTCACTTCAATCGATGAATAATGATGCAAATAACTTCACTTCAGTAAATGCATATGAATCCATGTAACTTCATTTCAATCAATGCATATGAATGCAATGCATATCCACTTTTACATCGCACCCCACCTCGGGAATGTACGTTGTGTAACGGTACAGTCGTAACCATAGTTTAACGACAAACTTCATACGCAATGCATAGCAATGCAATGATACTGACATGCCACATTATAAATGCAATGGCTTGACAACTTCAACTTCAATTACAACATGGGTATGATAATATACGACAAAAACGTAGGTATCACATGATGCGTATGCAGCAAGGCATAAATAAAATTTGAATGGTCGTAATTTTCACAACTTAATTATGTTAGTATGATTATGAAGATTAAAGCATAGGTGATAAAAATAACAAGTCAAAACAGTAGCAAACCACCGCTACATTGACTTACCTCTTTATCGAAGAAGATCAAAAGTGCTATGGATGACCCAAGCACTACCACCTGTTTGACAATATACAACTTAGTATGTTAACTCCATCAAACTTACATGAGATAAAAACACGTTATTACACCGCAAACTGACAATGGCAAAAACGTCAACCATATCATATTGGTAAATAGCAGCAGTGCTGCTACTCTTTTTCATAACTTCAAATGCACAATAGATATGCCAGCAAGTAAATCTCTATAAGAGACTAGACTCAATATTCTACCACTTTTGTATTATAAAAATTAATTTAATGTTTGCAAAATATTGCCCAGCATCTGACATTGTCTTGTGTCAGCAGCTACCTCTCTGACTTAAAAGTTTAATATATGTTAATCAATCAAGCAAAATTCAGGGTCTAGAGATTCCTTGGAAAGACCACTAAACGTACTACCAGTACTTTCCACAGTGACATCGACAGATTTGGCCCCTAATGTATTTTAAAACGGCACTCAAAACTGTGCAGTTTCAGAAATTTCAGAACTGAACTACACCATTCATATATCCATAATCCCAACAATACACAATAAAAAGTTGCAAATAAACACTCTGTACAAGGCTTTGGAAATTCTCTACAACTTTTCTCCATTGTTCCCAGGCAGATTTGGCTTCTAGGGTATACTAAAAGGCCCCATAAAACAAAAGGTCGCCACTGAAACTCCTGTCTGACAGAAACAGAGAGTAATGTTCAAAACCTCGTAACTTCTGTTTTATTGAACAGAAAAATAGAAATAAATACTTGTTGGAAAGATCTCATAGTAATCTACAACTTCCATTATTAATAGAGTTTCGAATTCGCATCCTAAGGCATCCAAAACTGGGTTCGATCTGCTGCAGCGCAAACTGAAAAAACAGCCCAAAACTGTTACGTCCAGTTTCAATCCAATGAGTATATCGTCATTTTCAACATGGAAAAAATATGAGTAAACAGCAAAGACCAACTAGGAAAAATTTTCCGGTAGAAAAAAAATTTCGGAGGTTGCCGATAAACCAGAAATTCCCCCAAATTCCCGAAATTTTGGATTCAAATTCAAAAAATTTGATTTTTTTAAAAAAAATTGACAGAATTTTAGTAAAAAATGTCTCAGAACAATTAGACATCAAAACTGTATATAAATTGAACAAAAAAGACAAATATATCAGAAGGTCATAGGAATATAAATAGGTTCAAGTTTAGTATAAGAAACTAAACATCACTAGAGTCCAGAATGTTAAAAGTTTTGCAACCAGCAGGTCCAACACAAAATACAGGCATCTTGGTTACAGTGAGAATAATTGTGAATCATAGTGCAGCCTAATGAGCTTCATCAAAAGTTCAATTCCAGGAAACTCACTTTCTAGCTATGATCACACCAAAATATATACTAGTTAGTGCTACTACCTGAAGGTCAGATCACTGCCTTTTGCAGTTCTATAGATTCAGTTGAGACTAATCACAAAATACCCATAGTCAAATCATGAGACTAATCACAAAAGACATAGTCAAAAGGGCGCAGCAGCCACATCTTCAACAAGTCTTGAATCACTGCAAATATTCACATGTGAAATGTTCAAAATTTGGCCAAGAAATCAAAACAAAGATCACATACAAAATAGGAGCAAGACCTGAAGCTCATAGATGCTTTTAAGGTTAGTTGGCCTCTTCTTCCTAGTTGACCTTCGACGGAGAGAACTTTGTTTCCCAACACCTACATTGCTAATATTAGACTGCCTATCTTACCATATTACATTTTACCATATAACAGCCTAGTAACAAATGTCACAAATAAGCTCAGTTTTAAAATAAACAGCAATGAAAGAAAAAAATAAGTTGTAATAATGTTGACAGCCATTAGAACCACTAGAACCAACACTCCTAATCTACCTACAGCACCTTTGGAACCACTGCAGCCAGCTCCAACATCACCATGGACGTCACCAATGACAGCATCGACACCTTTGCAACAATCAAAGTTAAGGAACTAAAATTACACTGTCAATAAATCATAGATAAAGCTAATTTAAACTTACCATCATCTTCATTATCAGAGCTGCTCTCCCCTGAATCTGCATACACTGGACTACTAGGTGGAGACGAATCTGAGCCATTATCGTCTATAAAATCTTCTTCATCCTCATCTGATCTGTTCCTTTTTCTCTTACCTCCCTTTCCTCTAAAAGAAAGCTTTCTTTTAAATGCAGCGACCTCTTCTTTCTCCATCTGTAACTCGTCAATGAGAAAAGAACCAGGTGCAGTCCAATCGTCGTCCCCATCATCATATTCATCAAGAACTGGCGTAGACCCACTCATAGAGCTGCAAAGCCACTCCATTATTGGGTTGCCTTCGTCATACAAAGCAACATCCATCTTCATGGTACAAACATCTGTATGATTCTCTTGATGTCTCTGAAAATCAGCTTCAAATTGTTGAATGCATAGTTTGAGGTTATAGTGCACATAAACCAACTTGTGCAACTTCTCGGATCCAATCCGATTTCTTAGCTTGGTATGAACCAAAGCAAAGGTACTCCAATTCCGCTCACACCCACTAGATGACAAGCATTGTGAAACGATGCGCTTTGCAAGTTTTTGAAGTTCTTTACACTGTCCTCCATATGAAGTCTACCAGTCAGCTGCAATGAATGAAAGAAAAACATCAGGACAGAATATACACTACAAAGACTAACATCAGGACAGAATTTTTGAATGCTTAGCTTGAGGTTTTACTGTTTTTTTAGTAACCATGTAGGTACCTGCACTCATACTGCCACGAAGTGCTGAAACTCGAGCCTCCGGTGTTCCAAATAATCCTTTTTTTTGTGTTGAAGAACATAAATTGGTCAATTGCAGCTGATGCCTCCATAGGTGTGCGTGCAAGTCTCTTAAGTGCAAGTGTTGCAGCCAATTGAGCACTTGTATGTTGGGCAAATTTTGACCTATATAGGCCCTCTGGATCAAGTGCAGCAGCTAGGAGGAAATAAATTCAAAACATCAAAAACAGAACACATGGCAAAAAGCATAACTTGTGAAGAAATAAATTTTGTACCTACTAACATAAGAGTCTCATTAAGAAGATATTTAGTTCTTCTACTGATAACTTCCATAAACCTATTTAGGAAGGATCTTGTAGCACGATCATCATGCTTTAGTTTACCACATATTTCATCTTGTGCACGTAGCATCCCTGGCAAAAATCCGGATAAAGTACCATTTTTTTGCTGATCAGCATAGTGAAGCACAGAGTAGATTGGAGTGACTGCTTTCAACACCAACTCCATCTTATCCCACCAAAGCCTATTCATCATGCAATCAGTAGTGAACATATAGTCATTATCATTTTTCTGGTTGTTATTTTTCCACTCACTAAAAATCATCCAAGCCTGAAATTTATCCTTTCTTTCTCAAAAGCTCTGCAAGAACATAAAAATTGTACCAAACCTAGTGGCATTCCATCGAATCAACTCTCCACCTATCTTCTCTCTCATCATAGCATGAAGCCTACAAAGATAGAAAGGAGATGAGTGTATTTATTATAATCATATTGAATAGATGACAGTATAAAAAGATGGGAGAGTAACCTGTTATGGTTGTAGAAGAATATACAGATTCTCTTTGCATTGTCCACTACTTCTGCAACCTCATCAAAATGCCCAATATCCTTCAGCATCAAATTGATAGTATGAGCTGCACATGGCTGCCAAGTGATATGTGAAAACTCATCAGTAAGTTGCTTGCATGCTTTTTTGTAGTTGGAACCATTATCCATAATAAGTTACACTACATACTCCTCCCCAATCTCCTCAACAATCACTTCTCTTATACAATTACGGATAAAGTCTGCATTTTGGACACGACCAGTTGCATTTACAGACTTGTGAAAGAACATACGTCCATTGCAAAATACCATGAAATTAATAATGCACATCATGGTGGGTCCAGTCCATGAATCACACATAATGGTAACTCCAAATTGAGCCCAATTTCTCTTGAACTCAGCCATGTGGGCTTGCAAGTCATCATAGTTCATATCTAGATATGAACCATCTATTTCTCTTCCCCATGGAATTGCCACTTCACCAAGTTGTTGAGCTAATTTTATAGCTGCTCGAAAGTATGGGCAATCTGCTTTCTTTCCAGGTATGTCATTGGCATGAAACCACTTTGACAAAGCTTTCCCAAGTCTTTCTTTAGCATCTACTTGCAGCATAATATCTACCCTAGGCTGTGATGGTGACATACTGTGTGCCAAATCTATATCAAAGGGAGATTTTGAAACACTTGGACTGCAATAAAACTTATCTATTTTAGCTTGATTACCAGAACAACTTCCACTTTCACTTGCCTTACCAATAGGCGGTGAGCTGCCACTTTCCCTACTGAAAGGTGTTGAGCTGCAACCTTTGAAGCCAATATCCCTTTGTGATTCTTTTATTGCCATCCGGATCTGCCCTGCTTCATCAGGAGGCACATTAGCCCTTCTAGCTGCCCCATATGTTTCATCTATAATAACCTTTTCAACATAGAGACGATGCTCGCTTATATCCATCTTCTTTCTTCGTCTTGAAGCCACTAAGTTCAACATTGCATCCCGAACATTACGTGGTACATTTGAGCATGCCACTACATCTCCAGATATTCCAGCCAAATGATTACTTAAACGGGTGGCACCACCACTATCCCTTGCAACAGAGCAATAGCCACATTTGAATCCATTAGCTTTCCACCTCTGACCATGGCTCCATGGTTTTTCAATAGCACCTCGTAGTTGTACATTAGTCCCTGAAATTCAACAGAATGATTGTCCTGATTTAGCAAAAAGAATTGCCCTAATCCTGCAATTTAACATGGCTAATACATGATCTACCTATAAATTTTTGATTTAGTGGATATGCTGACCTGATTTAGTAACAACCGTTGTAGATGTTGTCCTGTTGTTAACACCGCTAGACAAATGAGAACTGCCGCCGGCATTTTCCATCGCTAGCCTAGAACTTCAGCACCCTTACTCAGTACCTGCACTCATTTGACACAAAGAATACAGTGGGTCAACCTTGGTATATATGCTGATAACTTTGTATTTGTTGTTCAGAAGGAAAAGCCTTACAAACAAACTGAAAAAAGATGAAAAAATAAAATGCCAAATGTAGTCACGTACTAAAAGAAGTGACAACATAAAATGCTCAATGGAGACAGCAACTATTATCAACTATCAATCAGCAGTCGTTATCAATTAATCTGTCTTGCCAACAATGAGAAAGAAGAAGAAAGGAACAGCAACTACTTGCCTTTGCCTCCTAGTGCCTTTCTGGCTCTGAGCCGAGCAAGGATGCTGTAGTAACTCTCTGCGTCCACGCCCCTGCAAGCCTCCATCGTCTAGGCCAGCACCCGTCCACGCCGGAGCAGTCAGCGCCGCCAGGCCCGCGCTGCTCTCCGCGCAGGCCAGCGCCATGCGTGGCCGCGCAGACGAGACCAGGGCGGCGACGCCGCTGGAGGCTGGAAGACTGGAGTGCAGGAGTCGGGATGAGGAGCTGGCGGCGTGGACTCGCGGCAGGAATGCACGGGAGAGAGCCTGGGCGGCGGCGGGAGAGCTGGGCGGCAGCGGGCAGGTCTGAAGGAGAGTGGGGAATGAATGAAAATGTGTCGATTTAGGGATTTCGGGGGCAGGTAAAGGCTTCTACGCGGGAAATTTGGGCCTCTGGCGCTTTGGCGCGCGTGGCTGGGCGTGCGGCCTAAATTCGTGTGAAATTTTTTGACCGACATGAAAATTTATCGAGATCCACCGACAAAAGCAAAATTCCCGAAATTTCACCGAAATTTCGGCGAAATTTTTTTCCTAGAAGACCAATACCTCGTCCAAGGCACCAAGCCACCCCCCCCCCCCTTCCCTTCAATTCCCTTTCCTTCCTCCAGTGAACTCCCAGCTCATGTTTTCTTTCACATGAGAAGCAGCAGCAGCCAGTTGTTTTCCTTGCCTCCTCTCTCCCAATCAGCGGCGGCAGGGATGATAGCAGCAAGGCAGCGGCAACAGCAAAGCAGCAGCAGCACCAGCAGGGGGTGATGGCGTGCTGTTGATACAGTGTGGGAACGTGGCGGCGTGGATGAGATTTCTTTTCCCTTTTCTCACGAGCTGGCTGGTTAGGGTTGAGTTTATTATCCAATGTTTTATCCTGGTTTGGGCTCTAAGATGGGCTGTTGTTGCTTTTTTTTTAATCATTACAAGTATACATGGAATTTTGCTGGCAATGGATGGTAAATGCACTACTACAATCAATAAGTTTCTCTAAGAACAATAATCCTAGGGAAAGGCTGAAAAATCTTAGGGACAATATTTCTCTAGAAAATACCATAGTGAAAGATTCCTAAGGAAAAAAGTTGACGGGAAACAAGTAGTGCCCTACGATTCAACGGTGAAAACCATAGGGAAAGAAATGTTCCCTACGAAATTGATTCCTATGGAACGTGAGTGGGACCGGTTAAAAAAAATAATTGGCACACATGCCCACTGCCAGCGCGGATCGCCTGCCATCACGCCGCCGCCGCCTGTGCTCCCCAGCCGTCGTGCCGTCGTTGCTGCCCGTGGCTTGCCGGCCACCACCGCCACTACCTTCTATGATGTCGCCCCATCGCCGTCACTGCCTGCCATGCCCGGCAATCGCCGTCGCTGCCTGCTATGACCTGTTGCCGCTGCCGCATGCTACCACTCGTCGGCGCCGCAGCTCGCCGCCAAGCTGCGGTGCCACTGCAGCCCCGATGCAGGGGCCGCCTGTCGCAGCTTAGTCCACCGCAGCATGCCGTGCTGTCCGCTGCAGCTCAACGCCTGCCGCTCGACGTCGATGAGAGATGGCACACTGCCGGCCGCCTGCCCGCCTGCCGTCGTTCCTGCGCCGCCCCAGCCGCTGTGGTTCCTTCGCCGCCTCAGGTCGCCTTGCGCCGCCGCCGCAAGCCGTCGTAGTTCTTGTGCCGCTCATCGCTGTCCTGATCCTGCGCCCGCCCGCCGCTGATGTCCTGCAACACCCGTGCCCGCCCGCTGCCTGCCGTCGCTCATGCGCTTGCCCCGGCCACCATGGTTCCTTCACCGGCTCAGGTCGCCGTGCGCCGCCCACCTGTCGTCCTGGTCCTGCACCCGCTGCCTGAGGTAGCCCCGTCGCTGACCCCACCGCTGGTCTACCACAGCGCCGCCCGCTGGACTGCTGCTATCACCTGCAGGCAGTGGAGAGAAGAGAGGTGTGAGATAAAAAAGGAAGACTGAGGAGAGATTGGTGAAGGGATAAAATTTTGAAATCCACCGGCAGGATACCAATTTCCCTACGAAACTAGAATTCTGTAGGGAAAGGAGTCAATTTCCCTAGGAAGCAAATTGAATCCTAGGGAAAGATTATGTTTCCTACGAATTTTAAACTAACTCTAGGGAAACGCTCTTTCCCTAGAACACAGCAGAAAACCCTATGGAAATCAAAAAAATTCCTAGGGAAACCGGTTGATTCTAGTAGTGATGTAAGGACAGTGAGAAGGCTCAGCTTGACATGGAGCATTTGGGTATAAGAAAGGATCAGCATCCTGTGGTCCAGAATAGAAAGTATATATTGCCATCGGCATTCTACAATTTAGGGAAGGATGAGAAGACAATTATATGTAAGTTTTTAGAAGGAATGAAGATGCTTGATGATGTACGTGGTTCTCAATCTTCCGTCAGATTGTGGTAACTCTCGATTTGGTGGAGATGCAACACACAATCGATCCGGCTTCAAATCAACATGATTCGAACTTCGTAATCGCAGCACCAATTCTCCTTTGATTATCAACTATGCAACACAGATTGACCTTGCCAAGAAGGTTAATCTCGGCATGCGAATCGAAGAACACAAGTAAGAACAAAGAAAAACGCAACTCAATTGCAAAATCTAAATTAAACTCATGAAGTTAGAATCCAACATATCGTCTAACGGCAAAACTATCTGGTAATGGACTAAACTAAGCAAAACCTAAGTCTAATGATGGTAGCTATTATTTATATAGAGATTAGGGTATTCTTAGAAAGCAAACTCTAGTACTAATGTGCCTAGGAAAAATACACAGCCTAAGGACTAAAGATGGTGCTACACCACCTTGACAGATTCTGAACATCATATTGTTTCAGTGATTCTCAGATATCTAGAAAGTATTTTGTAACAATATTAGATCTATTGGAAAGCTTATCTCTTTAGCTTTCCATCCATATCTAGAAAGTCCATAACAGAGTTTGTATGCCATCTAAGCATCTATTTTAGTGCAGGCTGCTCATGAAGTCAGACTCCAACTCAAATCCGAGTTAGATTCAAACTCCTTTTAGAATTGAACGTCCTTCCTTGTCTGGTGCATCTCTAAGTTGTTCTTCAACTTTCCTTGCTCCTCTCCAATGTCTCTAATCTTTATACTGTCGTTATGTAGCTATCTATTCTCAAAGGAAGGAAAATGTGTGTTTAGGAATGAGTTTATTTCTAATTTTAACTGTTGTGCACGAGTTTTATCAATACTAATTTGAGTAGGATTGTGTGTATGTAAAGCAGTGATGTTCTGATCATCTTCCCCTTCTTGTTCTAGAGTTGTTCTCGACTCAAGTTCATAGTGGGGACCCCAACTCCACATGCCCTGCAACAAGCATAAAAAGGTGGAGGCCACGGAGGTGGTTGAATGCAATCAGTTGGTGGTTCAAAGATTTGGACTATCACCCACCGCATTTTATTTTATTCACACCATCAAACTCATTTTGACGCATTTCATAAACATTTAGAGTATGGTGTGGTGATGCATTGCATCACACCGGGGCTCCTAAGCAAATTTAATATCAAAGCAACTCTTCGTTCATTAAATGATTTAATGATGGTATTCCTAGGTTTAACAAGGTAACTATATCAACCAGCTAACAAGGTAGTATTTATATTTAATGAAAGCAGGTAACTGACATTAATATAAATACGTAATAACAAGTAGAGAATTAACTACACAACCTTTTAACATAGGTTAAAAAAATGCAAGCATTTAGGTCATATAGGTGCATAAGCAAAACATAGGATTAATATGACTAAGGACTTAGAGCTTGCTTGCAATGTGTCTTCATGCTCCTCTTCATATTCTAGCTAGGCGTCGGCTTCCTCGTCGACTACACACAAGAAACGAATAAAGTAAATCTACCACGGAGAAAACCTAAGAATTTAAATAAAACCAAGACAAACAAGTAGATCATAGAATTGGATGTTTTCAAGTGGTAGGACTCAGAAAGACGATTCCATCTATATATAAAGATCATGGTGATCGGAAGTGGTATGTGAAAATAATGATAAAAATAAGGTGTAGGGGCCTTTGTGTAAATATTCTATCATTAGTGAAGCCTTTATAATTTTGTAAATTTATGGGCTTGTCTGGGAAAGATTATTGTTTCTAGGGGTGTATCTATAAAATGGCCATGTTTCTGGGATTGTTTTAGGAATTTTATTTGGGCTGAAAAAGGCATAGGAATAAATTTATGTGTGCATGAACTGGTGGGCCGTAGCATTTTGCGCTTTGCGACTGGCAAGAGGCGCCAGTGTGCTGTGCGGGTTCACGGGTGCGGTCCTGTGAACCGTGGACTCGGTCCACGGGTCCATGTGTCCAAGATCCACATGGAACGGGTGCAGGGAAGGTGAGTGAGTGCTTGATGCAGTGGACCGTGTCCACGTACGTGCAGCCGTGGGCGTGTGTGTGCGTGGCTGCCAGGTGGGCCTCAGGTTCCACTGGCCAAAGAGCCAGTGCACGGCGGCGCGCGCACTGAAGTGCGGCTTGCCGGCGCGGCGGTAGTCTGTCGAGGATCTCGGCGGTGTCGGCCGGTGGTCGTGCGAAAAGGGCGGCCGATGCTCCTGGCAGTGTATCCGGATGCGTGAAGGGGTTGTCCTTGCCGGCGGTTAGCCCGAGCAGCCAAGACGGCGCGCCGGAGGCGGCCACGGTGGCGGCGCCAGTCCAGCTCACGCTGGGGGCATCCCGGGTCATGTTGGATTGTTATGTGAGCTACGAAGGGTGCTTAGAGTGTGTACGTGCAGTTTGTCCAGTCGGCGGGGCTGTGACGGCGGCCGCCGATGTGATCGAGCGGCCGCGCACAGCAGCGCTTAGCGTGGGGCTCTGTCAAAAGGGGAGTGGCCGTGCCGCTGTGCATAAAGTGTAGAGGGGGTGGTGGCGGTGCTGTGGGTGCTGCCAAACCAGCAAATCGGTGGTCGGCGGTGAGAAATCGCAACGAGGTGGCGCTCGCTGGAGTTGGAAAAGAAAACGGAATTGACGGTGAGGAAGGAAGGGAGGTGACCTTGGGTGCGCGGGCGAGCGAGCGAGCGGTGTGTGCTAGCAGGATTCAGTCGGGGGCCGGCAAGCCGGTTATTCGACCGCATATGCAGTTTGTCGAGCGCACGGGGAGTTAATGCAGGTCTGGCACTGCAGCATGGCACAGTGCATGCACGCACGGCCGGTTGGCCGGGCGCGAACCACGGGCGGCGGGGGCAGCACGGGAAAGAAGAAGCTCGGTTGGGCTGAGGGAAGTGGAGGGGAGGCGAGGCACCCCATGCGGGGTTGAGGAGGGGAAAAAGAGAAGTGGGCCGTGGTGAGTTGGGCCAGAGGGGGATTGATCCGACCCACTAGTGAAATTTTGAATTTTGGAAGGAATTTGAAGGGATTTGGAGAGAATTCAAATCAAAATAAATCCAAAGAAAAAATCAAAAAGTGAAGGAGAAACATAGGCACTTGTGACCATTCCATTTTAAATTCTCGAAATTTCTATTTAGGAATTCGTTATTTTATGTGAGGTTTTTAATTTAAGGCAATAAGGAAATGGGGTGGGAAAAGGAAAATCTTTAAATTATTAAATTTTGAAGTTTTGAATTTTGAGAGTATTACACACACGCACAATTACATGACAAGTAACATTTGCATGCTCATGTACAGGTCCAGAGTCACAGACATATGAAATGAGAAACACACAAACAAGAGAACGTGACAAGACCACATATGACATGATCCCAGCACTCCTTCAGCCACATCCACGACATGTATTATCATGGCTCCACATTGTTTGAGGGATCTAGCATTTCGACGGCATGGAGAGGCCACACTTGCCCGGCAGCTCCATGGCACGCTTGGAGTCGATTTTGTAGATGGTCAACCATGTTGAGTCCTTGTAGGTGCAGAGGCAGGTGAGATCTGCTCCGCGCAGCGCCGCACAGCATGCATCAGATGGTTTCATTGCCGGCTCTGTCGTCTTGGTTGCTGCAGGCTGACATGACATGAACTGCTCATTGCTCATGTTGCATACTGCCTCTGCAGGCGCAGCGGCCAGGATCAGGGCCCCTGCAGCGAGCAGGAGGGTGGATACGGTCAGCGCCGGCGACGACCTGGCCATGCCGTCTGTGGTGCTGCACACGGTGCGGCTGGTTTGTTGTGTGTGGCTCTGGACTTGGGAATGGTTGTTGTAGCTGAGATGACCGTTTACAATGGCTATGTGACTATATATATAATACAATGAACAGGGGACTCTGTAATTTTAGCTTGCGCTGCATGAAAACTTGTGGCACTAAAAACAAGTCGCATTGGTTTTTGCTAAAGAGGACGCGGCCGTCCAATTTTTTAGACATTGCTCTATACATCAGATACAACCTCGTATGCCAACAATGGCAAAGCTAGATTTGGGATGCCAGCAATGGTTCGTGTCTTTCTCGGATTCTAAGAGTAATCTGCACTAAAATAGACTCACCACCAAATTTGACCAGAGTCATTAGGAATCATCAAAACAAATTGATGCCCGAAATCTATCCTGGTAATGCAACACCATCTTTTGGTCTTTGAATCATGTATCTTTTTTTTGGCCCATTAGTATTAAGGTGGCTCCCTATGGATAGCCTAAAAACTATATAATCGGTAGCCGCTGTCATTAGATCTGAGTTTTACTTAGGTTATTCTGTTTTTTAAAGTTCTATCTTCATACAGAACTATACCACAGCCATCTTAACGAATGATTTTCTATCGCTGTAAGCTGTGACAGACCACCTAGCCAAAGAGATGGTCCATCGACATTCAAGATCTTATCGGGTGTCAATCGGCGAAGCGAGAACCAACAGTACAACTCAAGCACAATAAAATATAATACAAATGGTTGTTAAAAGTGCGAAAGCTTTCACTTTATTTGAAACTATTAGGATCTCCTAGAGACTAAGCATAAGATAGATTTGAGCCCATACGATATATCTTCTAGCAGCACACAAAAGATTAGCATGGTGAGCAAGGCTCCCAACAAACATAGCCTCCCTCATGGGTTGGTTCTGTTGGTTGGTCCAGATGAGAAAAAGAGATATCACCTGCACACAAAAACAACAGAGCAAAGCCCTGAGCATTCTAATGCTCAGCAAGACTTACTCGTCAAAGTGACCAGCTACAGCCGACTATAAAAAGATATGGTAAGGTTGACTCACATGGGATGGCTATTTGCAAAAATCAGCGCTAAGAGTAGATCCTTACTTTCAAATTTCAGCAATAGATTAAGTTTTAAGAAAAATAAATTTAGTTTGTACTATACACTATTGCAATCATGGTTGCCAAGCAATTTAATAAATATATCAATAAAAACATATTACTTTCCCATTCCCTTCTTATTCCACTTCTTAACTACAATGTGGCCCATTGAGATAAGTAGTACCCATTACTGTAAGAGGCAGCGATTATAATCGATTACTTTCAGCTGGAGAAACCTGATTACACGACATGTACGCACCTCCTTGAAGTCGTACGTGGCAATCTTTCACAAGAATTACTGCAATGTCGGTCCAAGACCGCCAGCCTAGGCAAAAGGGCCCTACACAATACTCATCCCAAACACAATACTTGTAAGGTACAACCCTTTTTGCAGAAGCTATTTCAATCCGCCAGGAAGGTGAGGTACGTCTGCACAAAGCTGCAGTTCAAGCTACATCAGTTTCCTATACCCTATATATCTAGTATGTAATTAGTACTGTTCAAACTTGCTCAATATGGCTAACAACAGTACGGTTCTTAACTGACATAGACAGAGCTACCACCGTGAAGGCTCAGCCTTCCCAATCCATCCTACACATCACCCCTGTCCGGTCTCCAATTTTATCATTTCTAGTGATAAACTTAACCAACTTCCTTTTTCCATGTAATACTTCCGAACCAAAGGTCTCATTTACTTGACCGCTAAATACAACTTATAGCGTAGCTCTAAGTCGAGTTGACTATACTAACAACATTTAACATATAGGTAGTAGGGTATTATCATGCAGTCTAGGGTTTCAATCAACTCCTAACACTTAATGCACAGTGCAGTACTAACCATAGACAGTGATAAAATATAAAATGATTAAAACGAAGTTAATGCACCGAAGGTTGCCTTAGCCTTGCTCAAAGTTAGATTCTTTGACAAACGGAATGTCGTCGAATTCCTCTTTGGATGGTTCACGTCCTATACATGAACTGATTTGCAAAGAAATGAATTATGACAGTTTTTTTAACTTGAATTGAAGGTCATATGCGATGATAGCTTTTTATGTTTGAAAGACGGCTAGTAAATTTAGTTATAAGACTTTTTTAAAATAGTTTTTAGAAACATAAAACATATTTTGATCATGTCTTCATAAAATCAGAAAGATTATAAAGGATTTTTTGAAAAAATTTCAAGATTTATTGAAATCAAATAGATTTATAATGATATAAACACCATTTAAACCTAATAAAATATATATAAATATTTTTTTTATTGAAAATAAATATAAAACTTTCTAAAACGGAAATTTTGAAAAAAAAAACAGAAAAGTAAAATTTTTAAGATTTTATCAAGACAAGGAATAATGATAATGCATTAGTGAATTATTATAATCTGAAATGACTAAATTAGTTTCATGCAAAAAGTGGAATTTTTGTTAGTTCAAAATATAGTTCTAATTGAGAAGATCCTAGTAAAATTTATTTCATAATTTTGCGAGTTAGGATGATTTTCTACAGATTTTAAAAGATTATACTGTTTGTTCTGTTAATTAAATAATTCATTTCGCGAATAATTCAAAATCCAGCCTAAATGGGCTCTGCCACACAGTAGTCACAGATGATTGGTCCATTTGGAGCAGCCACACGGTGGACCACGGATCTGGACACACCAGATCGAATCAGCCACAGAGGATCCAAGGGAGGGCCGAGCTCCCAGGCGGCAACAATGGCGCCCCGTCCACCGGCCCGGCGGCCACGATCTCCGTCCAAAATCCTACCAGATTACTTGCTGCAACGTGAGGACCTCAAAGATGGACTCGTGGAGGGGAGTTCCTCACCGGAGGTGCGTTTTCGGCGAGCGGCTGCGGTCGGAGGGGCTTAGGCGACGCGGGGAGCTCTGTACCATGGACGAGGCTCGAGGGGACGTACACCACAAGCTCCATCGACGTACGGAGAAGGCATCACGGTCGTCAACGAGAAAGGCCGCAGCTAGGAGTCCACCGGCGAGGTCGACCGGTTCCGTGGCCGGTCGATTAACCTGCCCAAACAATGGCCCCGGGTGTGGACCACAAGGATCAGGAGAACAATCAAAGTATTCCACCCAAGGTGCGCCGGATTCGAGGAAGATGACCGGTCGGTTCCGAAATCCAAAAGTTGGGGAAAAGTTCGGAATCAAAGCGGTGCTCGCCGGGAAGGGAGAAGATGGTGCTGCCGAGAGCTTAGGGGCTTGGAGGCGCACTGGAGTGGTGAGCTAACCAGGGAGGAGGCTGCTCTGCCAGGGTGGTTCCGCGGCGGCGCACAGAGAAGGAAGGTGGCGGCCGGTCGGGGAAGAGGCACCAGAGAGTTCTTGGATCAGAGCAGAACGAAACATATCCCAATCATGGTATGGGTGCAGCTGCTTAAAGGAATGGAACCAATGAGCAGCCCTATCATCCATATGCATAGATGCAGCCTGAACACGATATCCATCCGGTATCTGATAGAGGTTGAATAATACCATGCACTTATCAAGCCAAATACGGACATCACACCCATCAAAACGAGGGAGGTCCATCTTAGGCATCCAGTGACAATGAGCAGCAGCATCCCCAGAATCACCCACATCAACAGGGAAAACAGGGGAAAGGGTGTCTGAAGGGACCCGCGAGGTGGATGGGGGAACTGTCACGAACGGGGCCGCTGCACCTGGTGCGTCCGACGAAGTGCCGCCCAGTTTGGGGCCAATGAGGCCAGCACCATCGTGGGGCGGGATGGTCAATGTCGACGGGCGCGGTGGATGTGGTGGAGGAGGTGGCGGTGGAGGACCTGCTACAACATGGGCCAGTTGTGCCTTGTCCTGCTGCACTTCAAGAGATCAACTTTGGCTTGAAGTTGCTCCATCTTTGATTGGTGCTCGGTCATCGTAGAACTCAACTCTTCAACATGGGCGCAGAGTTGGAGTTTTATACAACGCACCCTGGCCTACAGACGGCCCATGCAATGGCCCAAAATTTCAAACAATCTTTACATTTATTTACCCGCTCTCGTCTCTGTTTCGTTGCGGCGCTGTTGGCACAGCTGTGGTCAGGCTGTCCGTGACACAGGGCTGGTCCAGGCGGCGGAGCCGCTGCGGGCGTCACTGGCTGAGGCTGGGGTGAGGGGCGGCCGTGCCTTAGCTGGGACAGGGCTCCGGTGGGGCATCAATGGCCAAGGCACTGATTGACTTGGATCGTAAATTGCAAAAATAATAACAGTCGATGTTCTATTGAGAAAAGCAGAAGCAACAACCGACCGTCTGTCAAAAAAATTTATCGTTTGACGTTTTAACGATACATTTGGGTCTTTAATAACTGACTTCTGTTAATAATTGTTGGCCAGTTTGTGAGACCACAACTTCTGAGCTTATGTCATATCCCAAATTTTGCTCTAGTTTTAAAAACATAAAATTCAAAAAATTTCAAATAAACACCCTTGCCAATAAATAATTTTTTAATAAAAACTTCCCAACTCAAAACTTTTCAAACCACCCTGACACTTTTCCTTGTCCTTCTCATCTTTTCTTTTCTTTCCTATTTCAAAGGACAAATTCCTCACATAATCAATACATGGCTAAATTAGAAATTGCATAATATATTAAATATTTAAAGTGTGACAAGTGATTCGCCTTTTTATTTCATTTTCCTTGCCATTTGCCTTCTCGTGTTTTGCGTGAATTTTAAATCCGTTCAAATCATTTGATTCCAACCAAATCAAAAATCAAATTGCTCGCCATCTTTCTTTTCTCTCCAACCTAGCCTGCTCTCTCCTTCTTCCTCCTCAACCCTTCCTCCCCCCCCCCCCCCCCCCCCCCCCCCCCCCCCCCCCCCCCCCCCCCCCCCCCCCCCCCCCCCCCCCCCCCCCCCCCCCCCCCCCCCCCCCCCCCCCCCTTTTCGCGCATCCATTACCACACGCCGCGCCACGGCCACCTGCCCCGACAATTCGCCACCTGCCCACACCACGCGCCACACATGCACTCGATGCTGCTCAACCGGTTGCCGCGTGCCCGTACACATGCCAGCTGCTTCACGCTCACGCAGCTCAAATTGAAATCAATCCTATCGCTCCCGTCGAGCTGCCGGCCACATCAGTCGTCCATGTCCACCTGCGCAGCCTCCTTGGCTATCAAGCCCAAGTGCCAGCGCTCTGCTTCCCTCCTTCGGCCACCTCGACATCTCCCCATCCCCTGTACCCTGGTGCCGCGTGCCACCATGGTGCGCTGCCCCCTGTCCAATGACAGTGTGGCACCACGCCTCCCTGGCTGCACTGAACATGCAGCAAGGCTGACCACACCGCCCACCTGCTCCTCCGCCGGAATCCCGAGCCGCCACCATTAAATCGAGCCTCAATTTTTTTCCCAATTTACGCACCCCTGTTCGTCGAGATGTCCGCCACCTGAAATTGGCCACCGGAAAAGCACACGTCACACCCCAAATTTTTCAATTTGAGGATGTGAACTTTTTTCAATAATAAAAAGTAAAAACTGTAATTTTTCAATAGATTTTATTTACTTATTTTATTTTGAATTTTAAAAGGATTTAAATTGTCTTGAATATAAAGTTTTAATGCTTTTATTGCCATTTAATAATCTTTCATAAAATGATTATCTAGTCTTTTTTAAAAAAATTAAATGAGTTTTGTTTTTCTTTTAGAAAAATGGTGTTTTCTCAAAATTTTGATTTTTGAGGAGATGTCTTGAAAATATGATTTTTATTGTGAAATTTATTTGAAAAGGTTTCAAATAAACATGAAATGACATTATCTCGAAATCTTTCAAATGAATTCTTCTATTATCTATAAATAATTGACTAAAAGAAATTTTAAATGAAATGGAAAAGAAATCATATCATAAAAAGGAATAAAGCAAGTAACAAAGGAGAAAACCAAAAAGAAACAGAAAAAAAAAACTACAGCCCTTTTCCCTCTCTCTCTCTCAGCCCAACCCGCCAGCAAGGCCCAGCCGCCCTTTTTCCTATCTTCATTGCGCCAGCCCAGCAGCTCCAACAGGCCCCCATTCTCTCTCCCCTCAATGACATGCAAACCCCACCCATCAGCGTCATCTTCAACCTCCAGCAACCAATCGCCTCCCCAAGCCTTCCCTGTTTACAGCGCGTGCACCGCCCCAAACTGCCCAAGTTCCACGGGATTTCTCCCCCAACCGTGCCCCATGACTCGCCTGCCTCAGCCGTCTCAATCCTCGATAAAAAAAACGCATCCCTCGCCCTATCTCTCCTCCCCAAAACCTGAAGCCCTAGCCTCGCGGTGCACCGCCCAGAGAAGCTGCCCCGGCCACCACAGACCTCGCGCCGTCGTTCCCCGGGTCTCCCCACCCGTGCGGAGCCCGTATTCCTCGGGTTTTGTAGCCCGTACTGTGCCGGCGTGAGGTAAGAACCCCAACCTCCTCCTCTTCGTTTTCGGCTCATCCCCCACGAAGTCCGGCCACTGGAGCGCCGTCTCGACCTTCTCCGACAAGCCTCCATGGCCGCCACAGCCCGTCGGCGCCGGCCGACCGGCCGCCCTGCTGTGCGCCCTCCGCGGACATCCAATCTTGGGCCAACGGCCAGATCAGAGCAGCTGCCCCTTTTAAAGCCCTCCGGATCTCCGCCGCCCGATCGAGATTTAAGCGACCACAATGTGCCACGTAAGCCAAATAATCTCCTCCACCCAAATTGAAATCAACAGCTTCGATTAATCTGTGATTTTCAGAATATAAATAAACAAAGACAGTTACTACATCAGCATGAAATCATGACAACGTCAGCACATACGATTAATTAAAATTAATTAGAATTTTAGGATAATTAATTTTAGATCAACCTGTTAATTAACAAATATAATAATATAATAATCAATAATAGTATTAATTACAAAATAATTATAATAACTATTTAATAATTAATTTAGTAATAATTAATTATATTAATTTTAAAGAAAGGTCCCTATACTTTTATTTAACTACAAATCAGTCCTTGCCTTATGACAAATTTACTTTTAGTTCCCTGAACTTTTCCATAATTACATTTTAGTCCTTCTTTAATTCTAAAAATTACAATTAGGTCTCGAAAACTTTAGTTTAATTACAAATTAGCCCTATAAAAGTAATAGTAATGATAATAATACAAATTGTAATAACTGTTTTCTTTAATAATGATAACAATGATTCTGATAATTATTAATAATTATAGAATATCATAACAAAAGTAATGTAATTAATATCGATAATAATAATAGTAGTAGTAGTAGTAATAATAATAATAGCACCATTTTGTCAATAAAGCCCTTACAAATTTAGTAAATTATAAAATAATCTCTATCAATTAATAAATTCCATTTTAAATCCTAAAGTTTTGTAAATTAATATATCTTACTGTTTTAATATAACAATTTGCACTTAAGCCCTCAGATCTTTAATTTAATTACAGTTTCGTCCCTGAAACATTATAAACATCGTAACTTTTAAACTGTAACTGATTTAACTGAATTTTATATCACAGTGATTGTATCAAAATAACCTATGCAATCATGACATCATACTATTGATTCTCTTCTGTTTTGAGCTTATTTATGATTGTTTTGTGTTCGTTTGTTTGTTTGCTTGCTCGTTTAGTTGAGTACGCTTTGGATTCGCAGTACAAGGACTTCAAGAATTAGAACTTCAATACTCCCTCTGTCCCGATTTATAAGTCATTTTGGAGCTAGGCACAGGAATTAAGGAGAGTGAAAAAGGTGGGATGGGCTGAAAACAAGAAGGAAAGAGATAGGGATAGAGAAGTATTGCGAAGAGAGAAAGTGTAGTGGGAAGTGATAATGACTTATAATTTGGGAAAAGTTGTTGAGTCCAGAATGACTTATAATTTGGGACGGAGAGAGTATTATTGAGCAGCAGTACTATGACAAAGGCAAATGTCCTTGATTATTTTGTGCCTGCTTTACAAAATTTTTATCTCGTAGATTGCATGCCTGTGTCAAATTGATTGCGCACCTATTGTTAGGTTTACCTAGTCTTTCCTTGTTATGCCTTGTCGCACTAGTTTATGTTTTTGTTTGGTAGATTACGTGCTTAGCTTGCTGTTGCTGGGATGGGTGATATTAACTTAATTTACTATCATATACTTGCTTCATGAGGATTAATGGGCTATTTAATAGCAACGTAGAGATTAGTGATTTGGGTGATATGGTTGATGTAGGGCTATGTGCGGGGTTACTGGCACTATCTTTTGGTATGTTATCATCCCAAATCTAAGGACCGGTTCGTGGAGCGACCACCTATGTGCGACTGTACAACCACGAGCCAAATATGGGTGCAGCCTGGCGTAGTAAGTGGTGGAGATCAATTCTATGTGTGTCAGCTGGTGAAGTGGGGAAAGCCGGTTAGGTCTAGATCTGCCTGGAGAAAGATGTGTGGGGAAGAGAGGGTTACTCCTAAAAACCATCTGGCACAAGAGGGGCATTTCTCAGGTTACGATTAGTGCCTAATTAGGTGAAACCTCAGTGGGCATGTACAAGCTAGAGAAAGCCAAGAAAAAGCCTTGAAGTGATCTGTTGGCCTTCACACCAAAGGAAGTGTGCGAGTACACACCTGGCACAGGCGTAATGAAGATTCTTTAGGCTACTTGAAAATAGGGGATGAAATCACTTTTCGTGGGTAATGTGTACAACCTCTGCAGAGTTCAAATTGTCATTACAGTCGTGCTCACATCATGAGCATTGCATGGATCCTCACATGATTATTGAGATTGGATATAGTTTGTTGATCACAGTGGGAGACTGTGATTGGTTCTTATGTTAGTGCTACAACCGTGTAGGTCGTAGGCATGTTGGTTATAAGTGTTCGATGTCTATCACTTAGTAAATAAGTGCTTAATAGAATGTGTGTATCTTTTTTTAAAAGAACTCTATGTTGTCTTTACCTTGTTTATTGTCACATGTCATACTTTTTCACACTTGCTGAGTACATCTCATACTCAATCTTACCTTTATAAATGCTGCTAAGTTAAAAGAATAGTTTAAGAGGACATTGAAGACACAAGAGCTGAAGTCTAAGCTTGCTGTCTCTCTGGTCGACTGCCTGTGGAAGCTGCACTATGCTTGATTTTCTTTTTCGATGCATTCGGTAATCGTTATTTTCTTTTTAATTCTAACATTGTTCTGTTTTACTATTAATGGGGTCACTTAGTTTTAAACATAAAGTCGGGTGTGACAGCACAATTCCGCCTCCTTAAACTCCCTTGACACTGCAATAGGTCACTACCTCCTCCTCCGGCCACCTGGAGCCATCTATGCCCCGCCTGCTCCCTGGCACTGTGAGCCCCTGTGGCATGCCGCACCCTATCCATTGACTGCACAGCGCGTGGCACCCTGGCCTCGCTGTGGCCGCCAGAAGCCTACTCGATATTACGTATTTCTATTAATGTTACTTACCTGATATCATTAATATAGAATACCACCTTGATACCCTGTTGACGACATACACATTTGTTAACCATAAAATTTTTGTCATTAAAATCTTTTAACGAACATAAAGTTAGCTTGTTACTAAAATGCTTAGAAACCCTCTTGTGATGCTATGCATCGCTACACTGTATACCATACATTTCATTTACAAAACGCTTAAAAAAATGAGTTTGTGGCGTGAGTAAAATAAAATGGGAAAAGATTGGTGTAGCATATGCCAGGTGAAGATGGGTATTTTTTTATGGGGGTGAGGCTCACAAATAGTTATTGGTGTTGGATGTTTAAGCTTGAGTCTTGTCTACCTGTCGTGGATAAGTTGTCTCCCCTACTATATAAGGGCCGATTCTTTAGACACACTATAGTAATTTTGTACAACCACGGAGCCTGGAGCCTGTTTGTTGGGGTGAGCTGTGGCCGCTGTGTCTTCGTGTGGGCATAAAAGGGGTCTGTAACCTATTTGTTGGGGTGTGTGTGAGAGAGAGAGAGTCGTGTTGTGTCGCTGCCACAGCGTTTGTTGCCCAGCAGGCATGGGTTATTTGGTAAAGGTTTCCTCTTATGTTTCACTGTGTACCGAGTGTAGAGAATAATAGAGAAGCCAAGATATAGACGTATGTGTGCTATAGTGTTGGTTGCCATAAAATATTCGTGTTTGTGTGTTCTTTTGATCATTCATTGACCTCGGTTCTAACATGTTGCATCTCCACCAATTTAAAAGTGATCACGACCTGAGGAACCACGTATAGATGGGAGCACCACATAGTTGGAAATCAGAACCCAGCATTGAGAGAATAACCTGCCTTGAGAAACTAGATATTTGCATTTCCTGTAGACCCAAAAGATCAACTTAACAGGATTTAACCAAGCTGCGACCGAATCTTGTCTAGCTGAGGAATAAAGTTCTCGGATATTCCAAATCAAAATATTTAAAGGATCCTTAAAAAACAGTGGAGATGGCAACCAGTGGCGGATGTAGAGGGGTGTATGGGGGGACAGCTGTCCCCTCCAAATGTTGTGCAAACAAAATCAATTATACTACCTCCGTTTCAAAATATAAGAATTTCTAGGTTCGGATAGGGTCAAAATCTTTTAACTTCTACCAATAATATCTAAAAAATTACATAATTTTTAATGTAAAAATATAATTTTTATATAATAAAATATTATTAATTATATATTATTAGTGATCAAATTGATAAAAGTTTGACTTTGACTAAACTAAAAATGCTTATATTTTGGAGCGGAGGGAGTATGTGCTTATTATATTAATATATGCACATATATTTTAGTAAATATGAGTAATAGTAGCTAAAAACATAAAAAAATATCAACATTGACCTAAACCCATGTTAATTATTCCCTTATAATTAAAATCCTAGATCCACCACTGATGGCAACCAAGCGAGGTGTGCAGCACCACTGTTAAAAATTGGGCGCCGGCTCCACCCAGAAGCTAGCTAGCTGCTACAATTACCTGCTTGCTAATGCACGCGAATTATAGAAACTGGAATTAAGAAATAATATCAGCTGTTTGGATCTGAAGATGCAATGAACGCATGAGTTCCTCCGGATTTGACTGCTGGAACAGTAGTCACTGATGTGTGTTCTGAGCCCGGCGACGAGTGACCCATGTGCTCGATCTAGAATGATTTTCGAGGTCTCAACACCTCACTCACACACAGCGCGTTGAAAGCCGTCAGCAAGAAAGTCGTTTCTCTATCTTCTCTGTGTCTTTTCCATGTCAAATAAAATTCTACATCTAATCTCTCTGGGATGGCCCCTGTCAGCACTGTTTATGCCCTAAGAGAGGAACAACTCAAGCGCACACGTAAAAATCACCAACGAAAGCAAGCGTCTATCATCAAAACAGAATAGTTACATTAGATACGTCAATGCAACTCAACTATCCCATCCACAATTACATAACCAGTGACACTTAAATGCTCATTACAAATCCATCTGAAAGTCACAAACATATGACAGAAATGAGAAACACACAAATACGAGAACGTGAAAAAAACCGTATGTGACATGATCCCAACACTCCTTCAGCCACAGCCACGGCTCGATCGATCTAGCATTTCGATGGCATGGTTAGGCCACATTTGCCCGGCAGCTCCATGGCAAGATTCAAGTCGATGTTGTAGAGCTGCAACGAGTCCTTATAGGTGCAGAGGCAGGTGAAGTCTGCTCCGTGCAGCGCTGAACAGCATGCATCAGTCGGTTGCGTTGCGGACTCTGTTGTCTTGGTCACTGCAGGCTGACATGACTTGAACTGCTTACTGCTCATGTTGCATACCACCGCGGTGGCCACCTCTGTGGGCGCGGCGGCCGCCTCTGCGGGTGCGGCTGCTGCCTCTGCAGGCGCGGCAGCCAAGAGCAGGACTGCCGCGGCGAGCGTGAGGGCGGGTACAGTCAGGGTGGGTGACGACCTGGCCATGCCGTCTGAGGAGCTGCACACGGTGCCGCTGGTTTTTTATTTGTGGCTCTGGAATTGGGAATGGTGATGTAGCTGAGATGATCATTTACGATGGCTCTGTGACTATTATATACATAGCACAATGAGGGGACGCTGTTATTTTAGCTTGTGCTGCATGAAAACATGTGGCACCAAAAACAAGACCTCATCGGTTTTTTCTGGAGAGCATGCGACCGTCCAATTTTTGAGAGATTGCTATGTTTAACATCAGATAGCTGTCTCGGCCAACAATAGACTGTGGCTCTCTGTCCCAGTGGCTACCGATAGAACGACATGTGAAGAATGGTCTAGATAACATTGCTATCTAGTTAATAGGAACAATATCTCTTGTTTCACTACACCACGGTTGACTATTAACAACTTACTGTCCATCGATAAAAAGCTCTTCAGCAACTGATGGAGGTCGGTAAAGGTCTTTTCCGACATATACTATCTGTCGTTAAAAGTGACGTCCGCAAAACTTTTACCGACACACTTCTTTTTACCGACCAACTGCAAGTCACTGAATGAAGAGAATTACCGACTCATAGTTGGACGTTGTTTAATACTATTACCGACCAACAGTTGGTTGCCAACATCTAAAATGTTTTTTTTAAGAAATTATTATATAATATTGATTCTTATTATTAGTACTTCGCCATAATATTTCCAAAAATCATTATTTTAATCTCATCTCCAGCGAAGTGTAATATAATAATACATTTTAGAAATAGAATAATTTACTCAACCATTGAAATAAATTCAAATTATTTGACACATTTTGAAGTACAAGTTATAAATTACAATGTTTGAATCGGATAGTGCTAAAGATTCCTAAAATGGATGCACTCAAGATGCTTGTCTTCATCAGCCAACAATCTGGAACTTCTTTAGCTGAAAAACAATTCAACAGCAAATTAGAATGGGGTTACAACAAAAAAAAAAAGACATGACTATACAAATGCTAAGGTTCAGATTATACCATCTTATCCTTTTCCCTCAGGAGCATTTTCACTGGTCGATTCATCACTGACACCCTCAACCCCCACAACTCTAGACAGTAAAATATCAAGTCCTGGCGACCAAGGGCAACCATCCAAAGTTCGCCACAGCATAAACATGAGAACATATATGTGAGAATAACTAGGGCTGATCAAGTATAAAAAACCAATAAGCCAATCCAGAATTACTGAATCTGACACAGTATTAATAAACAGATTGCCTTCCGAGTTTCAGTAAGTTCTTGCGTATCCAGCTAGTTGAGAAATGAAGGTACTGATTCTCTCCCTTGATCCCTACCTCCCTCATTCTTACTCTCAGTTTGAACAAAATGTGGTCATTGACACATGATTAAAAATGCAGTAGAAAGCTCTACCGGTAATGATGTGTATGTAAAGAAGATAATCTTTTAGGGCGTTCTTTCCTTCTACTCGTCAGATCCCACAAAGAAATTAGCGCCAAAGAAACAAAATCTAAGTGACTCCAGCTTTTCCTGAGATGAATCAAAAACCTAAATTGAAAAAAAAAAAAGTTCACCTGATAGATAGTAAGAGTTGTGTTGGCATCAGCCCACACCACAGCACCTGGACTCCGATGAATCTGCACAAACCATCATTAAGAACTTTAGAAAGGGATTAAACAGATCTGGACGCTACAGCCTTGACTGCGCGCACTCGTGCCGCGCTGTGCTGCATAGCAGGCTGGACGAGGGAGCCGGCCACGCGCAGGGGCCACCGCACCTGGAGGCGCGCAGAGGGGGCGCTCCGAGCTGGTCACGCGCCCCGGGGCATCGCTCCCCGACCACGCGCAGGGGCCACCGCACCTGGAGGGCGCAGGGGGCGCCGTGCAGGGGCGTGCGGCC